>JAMQGT020011279.1:0-249469 GCA_024447675.2 Pterophyllum scalare
TTCACCCCCACAGACACAAACTGACGGAGAAGTTGATTAGGTGCAGCTCTAAATATATCCTCCACCTCTTCCACCTCCTCCTCCTCCTCCTCTTCCTCTTCCTCTCTTCCCTCTCTCTCCCTTTCTCTCGCTCGCTCCTTCACCCACTCGCTCTCCCACACCGGTTCAATCGCTTATTCTCCACATTTTCTCTCGCCCGATTCGCTTGGACGTTTCTCTGCCAAGCGCTTTCTCTTCCTCTCTCCATTTCCTTTCCACTCACTCTGAGCACATCATTTGTCAGCCCTCCCAAAAAGAAAAGGCTGGGGGGGGGGGGTACAGGGAGATGGAGAGCCACGGGCAGCATTGCCAGGTTTGGCTGAAAATCATATGATAATTTGACAAACTCAGGAGTGATCGGTGAAACTTTTAGGACGGTGTCCATTTTCTGCATTTCTGCACACACACTTTGGTATCAGCACACACACTTTTGTTGCATACATTCTAACTTTCAACTATACTTTTTTTTCCCACATGACTCACCACTTTACCTGAATAAATCCCACACACTTACGCATGCACCCGGGAGCGCGCACAAGACACAACACTTCGAATTTCGAGCCAACGAAAAAGGCTTGCTCCTTTTTAAAAATAAATATAGATTGCCATAAATAAGGTCCTTGAGTTAAAAATACGGACTGGTAATGTAAAGGTTGGGTGATGGTGCTCTGGTTAGCACTGCCGCCTCACAACAGTAGGCTCCCAGTTTGAGTTTCCTGGTCGGCCGGGACCTTTCTGCTCTCCCCGTGTTTGTGGGGTGCTTCCCATGCATTTTGGGTTAATTAGTGGTTCATACAGTGACTGTGTGTTTGTGTGTGTGTGTTTGTGTGTGTTGGTCTTCCAAGGGACAAGCAAACTGTCCCTGCTTCTTACCCCGTGTCATCTGGGACAGGCTCCAGTCCCATAACCCTTGGCCAGGAAATGGGTGGATGTAAAACGTACGCATCATTAAAAAAGTTTTAATGATGCGTCACAATGCTGTTGTTGTCATCAGTATGTTGCTTGAATTCACGTTCATTTTCCTCAGCTTTAAACGAAGCTGCGTTCTTTTGCTGCGTGCCCATGTGTTGCTTTAAGTACTGGCTGTAAAATGGTTAAACCTGCATCAGTTTGGAAGCCCATCTGTTGGCTGTCTGCCGGCTTCGCGGGTGTTTTCAGGGCTTCTGTTGTAGCCGGCTGATATCCAGGCAAAACCATTTCTGTCCCCTCCACCGCTCACTGTTAATGGCTGCAGATAAACTATTAAAAAGCGAAATCATCTGATAAAAGCCAACAGTTTTGAGGATGCTTTTTTTTTGCATGAAGCCAAATCTGCTCAAATGTGACTACAGAACCACTATGAATAACCAAAAAATATTCCCTTGGCTTACAGGTGTTGCATATTTCTATGACGATATCTGGTTTTCTCATCCAATGGTGTCAGTTGTTGCTGTCTTGACGAGCGGCAAAATCAATATTAGGATGCTGGAGGGGTTTGGACTACGTTTTGCTTTCACTTGCTGCTCGGTTGGGTTTGGGCACCAAAAAAAAACAAAACGTTGATTGAGATTCATCCTGCGCCGACTGAAATCCTGACCCCTTTGGAGGCAGCAGCAACAAGTGTAAACACAACTCTGACATATCGCCACTTCAAAAGTTGGTAGAGCAAATTTGTTAGCAAGCAGTTTGTTTCTTTGCACATCCAGCAGATAATGAGCAGCATTAGCATTCATTTGAAGTCATGTTTGTGCACATCTGACGTGTAAGTTCAGTGTTTGCTCTCACTGTAGCCCTGTACTCTACTCCAACTGTCATTGCTAAAAAGTTACCGACTTTGTCCGCATCGCGTTGGTGCCGAGCAGGTACAGACAGCTGCCTGCTGCTGGAAACAAAGTGAGAGGGAAGTAACCAGGAATCGTGGGCTGGAGAATCAAAAAAATTAGCAAACTAACCAACAAAAATGTTAAAAAGTTTCATTTTACTTCCTGTTTGCTTGGTTTCGGAGCGCCTGGTTAGATTCAGGAGCAGATCGAGGTCAGAAAAGTTATTGGTGTAAGCGTGAAGTGCACCTCTAACTGAAACACATTCATTCCAATTCATGCTGACTAGAGTGGGAAAAAGAGGTGCTTTGTGTCCATGCACACGAATAAACGGATTACATTTTTCACCACTTCACCAAATGCCACGAGACTGCGCTGGAATAACGTGAGCGCTCCACGGGAAGGGCGAAAAGAAAAACTCCCCGTGAGTGTGAAGAGTGCAGCATTTAAAGGGAGATTTGCTGAGATGATGTTGGAGGTAGGAAGGGGTCCAGGTGGAAGAAAGGAAGCCAGTCTGTTTGTTCTGCGTCTATGTTCGCCATCCCGGATGCAAACACGGCACACGTAGGCCTACCACAGTCTCCAACACTGATTGCAGCGAGGGACAAACAAACAAACAGGCAAACAAACAAACAAACGAGCTGGCTGGGCCGTTCGACCGGGCGTGTGTGTGTGTGTGTGTGTGTGTGTGTGCCACTCTGCGTCCCCGATTTAAATCTCATTTGCCTTCTCCTGGTTTCTCTGAACGCCGTGGCTGATGTGGAGCCGCGCAGCCAAGCGCTCCACTCATTGTTTGAAAGGGGGGATATTCTCATAAACGAAGCATTTTTCAGACAATGAGCACGTGGGCGTATGGCTTTAGGCATATTTGACAGGATCAAATGACTTACACAGAAAAGAAAATTCTGTCGTTTATGAAATAATCCCCCCATACTTATTTCATCCACATCCTCTCTGCTGCTTATTTTCTTCATCTCCTCTCACCCCCCCCCCCACACACACACACTTTTAAATGGATTGAGGTAAAATGGGAATCTGTATTCAGTGGGTGGCTTTAAGATACACTGACTTTGTTTAGATTTGAAATGCACATCACATATGCATGATGACATAAACCCCAAGGCTTGTCCACAGATGTGCCCGATTTTGTCAAATAAAGAAGCTTGGGGGAAATACAGTGTGTTTATCATGCTGATAGTGTGTTGGCTCAATCTGCAAAAATATGTGATTTTGCAGTATTTGAAAGCGTGCGTAAAAGTGCACACCTGACTGTGCACTCGTGGGTGTGTACCAATAAGAGTCTGCAGGGTTGTGTGTGTGTGTGTTTCCCCCCCCCCTTTCTGAATAATGGGATCAGTGAGTTCAAACAGGCGGTGACAGTGAAGGGTGTCTTTTCACACACAGAGGCAGGTGACTGTAATCATTTGCATACCTCGTTCACGGAGCTGCAGAACATGAGTGTGAATCCTGGATTGTGCTGTGCTGCTGCACCTTTCTCACACCTGTTTTGCAGTGGTAAAGAGGCTGTTATAATAAATTTTTTTTTAAAAAAAGAACAAGTGCACAGGATGTGTGCACATGCACATTAAAGTGTTTCTTTGTTAGAGTGCCTACTACTGGTGATAGTAATTATGATGAGAGCAAAGGGAAGGTTATGTGACCTCGGGTCCTTTTCATTACGCTGACATGTCTCATAGTTTTCCTCTGTTGCTAGGTTCTGCCAGGAGGGATGTGAGAGACAGATGTAAGGAAGAGATGCAAGGACAGAGGAGCTGACTCAGCTCAGCCTAATGATAAATGCTTACCTCCACAAGCCTTAGGCAGTGCCAGTTACTTATCATATGCTGCACAGCAGCATCACCCTTAAAACTGACTGGTACAAATGTCAAAGGGACGTCTTCTTTTGCAGGCCTACAAAATACAAGAAACTCAGTTCATCTGAACTTTTTCTTAAAAATTTAATTATTTTTCCTCTTCTTTCGGCCGGTCCCTTCAGGGCTCACCACAGCGGATCAACTGCCTCCAGCTCACCCTATCCCCAGCATCCTCTTGTGTCACACCGACCCTCTTGCATGTCTTCTTTCGCTGCGTCCACGAATCTCCCCTGAGGAATTCCTCTTGTCCTCCAGCCTGGACGCTCCACCTTCAACATCCGTCGTCCAGTTTATCCACTATCCCTCCTCTGCACACGTCCAGACCATCTCAACCTTGCCTCACTAACTAACCTGATGTTTCTAATCGACCTGCTGTTATACAGTATAAATCACAAAAAGCTGTTTTATAATGCATTCGTCTGTAATTAACACTTCTGAACGAGCTGTGTAGGATAATCATGTTGTTGCACTGCTCGTGAACTATGTTCTGCTGTATATTGTTTATCCTTATTATACACTGTGAGAATAAACGGAGTATGGTGTTTATCCATTACACCTGTTGATTAGTCTTCCACCAAGGATACACCTGTGTTTTCTTTCTTAGCTCCTCCAGAAGCCTGCTTTCTCCTCTTGGAAGAAATTACAAGATACTCCATCATGGCGGAGGGGAGACGAGAAGAGACACCAGGAGGTGTATGTTAGCATAATGAAAGCCTTCCATAGTCACAGGGTCTGCATACAGTGGATGTGTGTTACATTTATAATCACAATGAAGGTTCTCTATTGTAGCCACAAATTGCGATGTTTTCCAAACCCAGGTACAGTGCTTCTTAGTGCCTGAATCTGACTAAATAGAGGCAAATTAAAGGGAGGTTGGCCTGAAGCTACAATCACGCAGGCTTAGAGGCTGATCAGTAACCCACTGGGAATCACCGATTACTAGGAAAAAAAAATCTGTATTCCCTGACAGGTTAGCGAGTGGTTGCTGGAAATGTGGCGCACCGGAAACGGAAACATTCACCTTCAAACTAAAAGCCGCATCTTTTGAAACACGCTGGTTTCAGTGACAACTTTTACTTTGAAGGGGAACGTTCTCCACTTCCAGTCTGCGTCAGCTTCCAAGTTTCACTGTTGCTCGCTGTTTGCAGGCAAGCCGCCGTCTTCCGTGCAAATTACCAGCGACCGCAGCAGTCCGCTAGCGGCCAAAGCATCTCAACAATTTTCGATGCAGCACCCTTTTTTACGACCAGCTTCACCCAGCAACAGCCGGTACCCTCGAGCAACCACTCACAAGCTGGTCAGGGAATACACATTTCTCCCTAGCAACCGGAGGTTGCCAGGGCCTGACCTACCGGATTCTGGGCCTGTGTGGCTGGAGCCTAAGGCAGGCTAATGCAGCACAAGGTGGTTGCCTGAAATTACTTGCAGAGTTTGCTCAATTTATTCCTACAGCAGTTTGATTTACCTTTAACCAAATTATTTTTACTGCTTAAATCTAACGGGAAGTGGATTTTCCAGGAGGCCACTATCACTCACCCACATTTGTTTAAAGCTGTGATTATTAACAAACAGAAAAAATTACTTGTCCACAAAAAAAAAAAAAGAAAAAAAATATGGTTTTTAAAAAGGTTTTTAGTCATGATGAGCAGCACGCCACCTCCTACTGACACTCTGGAGACTTCATTATTTAAGTCACTTTAACCTGCCTACAGTTGTGAGCACCTGTAAGCCGCTTTGCAACCCACCTTGATTCCAGCTCCCTGTTTTTTTTCTGCTGCACTATATCATAAATGCTGTCATGGATGCCTGCTCTGCTTCATGCTCGCATCTTGCCGCTGCTGTACGAGCAGGAACCTCTCAGAGCAAAGTCATCATCTTTTGACTGCAGTCACCCCGGCAGAACTGAATTCAGTGAAAGCAAAGAGATATTTTAATGCCCATAAATACTAATAATATTTTCTCTATCTAATAACAATAATAACTGCATTTTATCAAAACTGCAAGAAATAAAAAATTAACCGATCAAAAATATCTGTTACTTATCTCTGAAAAGAGAGGTTCAGAAGTAGGAGACTATGCAGGCCTCAAGCCAGAGATTTGCTTATGGACCCTCATGGCATGCACCCAAACCACTTGGCTATGATGTCGTCATCAAGCATATTTGAAGTAAGCTGTAAGGTCAGTCGTAAAACAAATAATTGTGAATGTCATGCAGACAGGTGTGCCAACACCAACAGTGACTTCGGTAAATCTGGCCTGCCAACGCGATTTTCATGCAGAAATAAGAACTATGCAATGGAGAACTAAACTCTGATGTCTGGTGTGTGCGCGCGAGTATTAGTTTCTATATGAGCATGCGACCGAAATAGAGACAGAGGAAGAGGAGCGAAAGGCTGTCAACTCTCTCCATCCTCCTCCTCCTCTTCCTCTGTGAAGCAGATGCCCAATTGAGTCTATTTAAAGCCAGTGCAGTATGACTGCTGATGCTGAGAGCACCGGGCTGTATCATTGCATTACTGTTATGTCTTACCTACAGTGTACTCGACTCTAAGCTCCAATTCTTTTGTTTTCTTCCACGTGAATTCCGGAAATTACCTCATAGCTCGTTATTATTGCGGGAAACTTTGCAATCTCGCTTTTAGGAATTGAAAAAAAAAATGCCTTAACTTTAGATGATGGAGCTCATCCGATTGCAGAAGGTTTCAACATTTTGTTGGAAAACTGAAAAAAAAAAAACCCCATAGTGATTAAGCTGAAACAAAATTACGTCTCATATTCAAAGTGCATTTGTTTTTCCGACTATTTCAAATTAAATAGCAGCAGTTTCCTGTCAAAGTGAGCCTTATGTGACTAATATCACAGCCCTGAAAAAAACAAACAGGTTGTAGTAGCTTCAGCAGAGACTTTCAGTCTCATTGTGTTCTGTTGTCCTAGACAATTATCTGAAACAGTTCTGACTCTGTCTTCTTCTCTGTTTCCCCCCAATGAACAAATAGATAGGTGGGGCTTGGCCACTGCGTTGTCATTCTGAGCCAGAGATGACGCATCTGCTGCCAAGTCAAGGGGAGGGGAAGAAAAAAAACGAAAGAAAGAAAAAAAAAGCAGTTATCAACAGGATGTGGTGGTGTCAGACAGGAAGTCGGTGCTGACAGGAGTTTGCACAGATCAACACAACCCTGCAGAGCATGGCTGTGTTGATACCTCAAACTTAGTCGCTGCCATATTTCAGCAAACAGTTCTCTGTGGATTGTGTGTCACCTGCACAAATCTGTGACGTTTCAAACCACGCACTGTTTCTTTAATCTTTAATGCTGAACATGCCCGAGTGAAAAGGCCCATGTAGTCTTGAGTTTCCTGTGCAGTAATTGCAAGAATATCAGGACATGTTAAACTATGGGATTTTCTTATTTTCTTTTTTGATTACTTATTTTGTTCTCATGAAAACCGGAAGGTCAAATTGAGAGAATTTTTCTCAGATTTGCCTCAGAACACACTGTTGGTATATAGATCCTTCCTCAGAGGAGGTTTAAGCCGAAAAACTAAAATGGAAAATAGTTTTTGGTGAGTGCACTCGACAGTTAAAATAAGGTGCATAAACTCCAGATTCTTCCTGTGTATTGTCTGAAGATGAAAATGAATAAATGCGTTTCTCAGGTAGGATTTACCCTGCTTTAGTGTACATCTCCAGCATTTTCCAGCAGATGCCTGCCTGCCTGCCTGCCTGCCTGCCTTCGAAAGACGGACCCGAGGAAGCTCGGAGACGCGTCTGCAGAGCGCAGGCTTCGTACAGGAGGGGGCGGAGAGACAGAGAGAAAGAGAGAGAGAGAGAGAGAAAGAGAAAGAGAGAGAGCTGTGACAGCGCTCATCACCCACTGAACAACCAGGACGGGTTGCATCCGAGCAATCGCTGTCATTCGCAGACGGAGTTTACAGCCTTTGCGCCGCTTTTTCTTTCGATCTTTTTCTGCCGCACCCCGTCCCTCTCCCGGTGCTGCCCAGCCAGTCGACCATGGTTTCTATAATTTCAGACCTGGACCCTCTGAAAAGCTGGAACGTGTTAAGGTAAGCGCCCGGCCAGTTTCTCCACAGCCTCGTCAGTACAATAGCAACGGGGGGGAAATAGAGACAGAAGTGCGGCGGTGCCCTTTTTTTTTCTTTTCTTTTTTTCTTTTCTTTTTTGGAGAAAATAAGGGTGGGACGCAGCGCAGGCGGGAGGTCGCCGCCTTCTGAGCCACGGCAGTGGCGCTGCGGTGCGTAATTACGCACGCTTTGCGCCGTTTGGCATTAATGCGCCGCGGGTACAGCGCTCTTTACACTTTCTGAGCCCCTCTCGCTCTCCCGCTCCGCTCTGTCATGAGTCTGACGCAGACGAGCGGCTGTGTCCACGTACATCTCATTAACCTCCGATGCTGCCCCGCGCGGCGCTTCATCACCAACCATCATTTCCAAACTTTCGTCCATTTCATCCTAGAATTAAAAATAACACCCATTTATTACCCCCACCTCCCGCCCCTCCCTCCTGCTTAACTCCCCCCCTGCCCCCACCCACCCCATACTGATGTGGTCCCTCCAAACGCTGTGGAGCCTCGCGCGCTGCCAGAAAAATAAAAAAGTACGCCCCTCCAGGAATTTCTCTTGAAACATTTACTCATGGCTGATTGCCTGCCTGCTCCAGCGCGCTTTAGAGAACATTAAATTTTATCTCCACCGCTGCAAAACATGTTTTCAGCTCTGCTCCAGCAACACAGCCGTTTACTTGTTGGCACGGAGGCGGTCCTGATACAGATTTGATTCGCTGAGTCTCCCACGAGGTCAAAGGTGAAACTACGTCTTGCTTCCTTTGCCTTAACTGAGCACTCTCTCCTTTTTGTCAAACACCTATTAGGCTCATAGGCAGGACACTAGGCTCTGTCTCGGACCTGCAGATCACTATGAATACATTCACTGTCATTAAGCATCTCAGCAGAAAAGCCTATGAATTTAAATGCGGGAATTTAAAAGGCCTTGTCCCTGAATATTTCAGCCATTTGATAAATAAGTCATTATTCCCTCGACAGAGTCGGCGGTAGCGGCAGGGACTATCGCAGATTCTATTTTAGAAACTGGGAGAGGAGACAGAACCCTCAAGACCCTCAAATTATTCTTTTAATGCTGCCTCTCCCCTCTTTTATCATTTTTTTTACCTCCCCCCCTCCAGTCCAGCACCACCATTATCCACAAATCCAAAATAGAAAATGAGTGGAGTAATGTAGAGCAGGCATATTTCAGTGAGCTGCTGATGGACAAAGAGGGGGGGCTAAATGATGTCATTTCCAAACAGACGGTGATGACCATTCAGACTGAGAAATAGGGCATGCAGTTGACCCGAAGCACACACTCACACTCTCAGAAATAGCCACAGCAGAGACTTTCTCTGTGGACGCACTCTTCCTCTCCTTTCGGTCTACTTGCTTAACTGGGGCACATCTCCCGGCAGCATTGAAAAAAAAAAATGACACTTTTAGTTAATTTTAGTTACCAGTTAATAATTTACATATTGGCCTCACAGCGGCCATCTTGGCTCAACAGGTGGAAAGCCGAAGGCCGGTGAGGAGGTGAGGATTTGGGTTTCAAATGGGCAAACTTCTGCACAGTGATCTCCACCAGTTTAGTTTTGCTGGAGTTGGATCCGTCGCTGAAAGGGAATCAGGCAAAAGATAGACAGGGAAAGGAAGTGAGGAAGGACGGCAAGAGGAGTATTTACCTCCCCTCTGGCTCTTGTCTCCTCTTTTATTAAACCTTTGTTCTTCCAGATTAGAGGTAAGAGCAGCTGTCCCTCTCTCCGCAGACGATGCATCTTAATAAAGACCAGCTCATCGCCGGGCCCGACGTGCACACTCTCTCGGGGTCACAGTCGTATGCACACACGCACAGTCACTTCCACCAGTCCCTTAGACACACACATGCACACAGACACACACACACACACACACACACACACGCAAACAAGCACTTCTCAATCATCTACGATAATGAAGCACCTCGGTAGCGTTCTCGCCGTTGTTTTCTCCCTAATGAGACTCACCTCCATCACGCTCAGACACACACACACTTCATATCACCGCCATAGCAGTATGAAGACGACGTGTGTGTGTGTGTGAGATTTTTGTCGCTATGCCACGCGAACAAAGGGAAACGATGAGGAGCGCTTACTTGGATATCGTTTTCTAAAAATTCAGCACGGGGCTGAGACCTAAATTTCTGAGTGACAGTGATGACCGAGCCATCCTCGGGTCAAATTAAGAAGCTGAAATCATTACAAAGATTTAGGCAGGGGGGGAAATGACATTTTATAGCAGACTACCCAAACAGATGAGAAAGATCTCACTACTGGAACACAATTAGGCAGCATGATATGCATATTAGCAGAACCGGCTGATTAATGCAGCTGCTGTGGAATCTGATTTAGCTTAAATGCAATATGAAGTTAATGCAAGTGACAAATGTGTGTTCATGTGATCATCAGCAGGGTGTGTCTGCTCTTCTCAGTTCAATATCTCTGCTATCTTATACACAGTGTCGTTTTTCACACACATACACACACACACACACACACACACACACACGCACACACACACACATGCTCCTGTTCCTGCTAGGGCACCGCAGATGGATGTTAGAAAATCAGCCCGTGCCTCTCACAGTGCACGTCACATATCTGAAGTGCAGTTGAGTTATTCCATAATGAGAAACAGCATGCATATTAATTCCATCTGATTACATCCAGCTACCGCACATACGCACACACACCCAGACACACGCGCACGCACACGTCAAAGACGAGGTGTGTTCTGTATTCAATTAGGGCGGGTAGAGTGGGGAGCTCAGGTTTTTATTCTATTACCATGCGGGTGAAATATTTGCTGCATGTTCAGAGGCGGGAGGTCAGAGATAAATCGGCCAAACTGGAGGTTAAGTTTGGAGGCATGTACGTGTACTCAGCACCAACATGAAGATGAGTCTTCATGTCTGAGCCTTAAAAAAACCCCCAGAAAACTGCCGTCATTCCTTCACTGCTCCGTCTCATCAGGGTCCATTTTCATTCAGTCATTTAAATCTGTATGCAGGTCCTGTAGTCCGAGTGTGCTCCGAGGGAGGCTGGAGGGAAGGAAGGGAAAAGAGTGCGGGAGGTCGACAGAGAAAGGGGGCTTGACCTTTGACCCTGCAGTGTTGGTTTTAATTAATCCACTTAAAGAGTTTGTCCGCTTGCATTATGTGTCGCTTTATATCCCGCCGGACTGCGAGGAGAGGCGCAAATCCATCCGCCTAATTACCAAGACCACTGCTTGAATCTTTAAATCCCCTCTGATGGTGCGCGAGAGTGCGGCATCACAGAGTGTGTATTGCTGCTTTATCTGGAAGCCGGACCTCTCCACCGTTCGGGATTACGCTGGTTTTAACTGAGGGGTTAGAGTGAAAACGTTTTGGGAATGGGCACTCGCTGATATTTACAGACTGCAGAAGCAGATCGACAGTTTTGTCCTCAAATCCGAGCAAGTTTCCGGTGTTTACCTCGGAATCTCGTCCTTTTGTGATGGAAAAAAGCACGTCACGGGACGCTGAAGTCATCATGCTCACTGAAGCAGGCATCACTTCATCATGAGAGTCATACACAGCTAATTTGCTGATGTTGGAATCTGAATCAAAATACAAAATCTGGCTGAGCTCCTTCCAACCATCTCCCTCGCTATCTTTCCATCGCGGCGTTTGTTGGCTTATTTAATCGTCTTTGATATTTTTCCATTGAGATCAGGAAAGCCTCTGCTCTGATTTGCTCCCCAAACCCCAGTGTTTACGGTTGCATTTGATGCATGTTGAATAATGACACGGATTCGCTCGTGTGGAATCCTAACAAGCTGTCTTCAAGGCGTTCTCCTCGGTTTTTGAGAAAAAATCAGCTCAGAGGAAAGACCTGGAAAGGTTACAGCGAGCTTTGCAGCTCCTCGGTTGTTGCTGGAGGGAATGAAGTCAGGTGTGGGATGGGTTATATTAACCAAAAAGGGGGAAAAAAAAAAAAAGTTTCGTCAGCTTTTGTTTTTAAAATGCACTGTGCATTCACTCAGTGGCATTTCATTAAAACCGCCATCTAGGCTTCTTTTTGTGTGTGTGTGTGTGTGTGTGTGTGCCAAACGATGCACTCCAACCAGAGCTTTATCCATCACAGTGATGTGAGGAAAAAGTGACAAGTTTAAATGAAAGTGATGGCAGCAGAAGGGAGGGTCGGTGGGATGCGGGGCAGACTCAGAATTCGCTCTCCCTGTCTCACAGCTGTCTGTCAAGCCTTTGTAGCGGAGAAGAACAATACAGCACTCAGCGTCTGAGTGACGGAGGCGTACGGGGCGGGCTGAAGAAGAACGAAAGGGAGGGCTGAGTTCCTCCGAACCAGCCCCTGGAATCAGCGAGAGATAATTATATAGCTGAGGAAAAAAAGAGTGCGTCACAAAACACAAAAGAGACAGAGGGGAAATGACAGAGAGGGAGAGAGAGAAGGGGACCGGAAAAGCTACCGAGGAGCAGGAAAGACTAGAAATTAGGAGAGGATGGAAAAGGACAGAGGCTCCTCCAGGACAGGTGTATGTTATGAAGAAGGCAGCATTTTATTAACACCTGGATCCCAGTGTTCTTTGCTACCTCTGGTATGAAGGTATATTTTAAACAGCTTTCAATCTAGGACGTGCACTAGTGCAGAGCTCATCGATCCTAGAGAATATTATAGTGCACATATATATATATATATATATATATATATATATATATATATATATTTAGCTATTAGTTATAGTAAAGCAGATTTCATTAGGTTTGGCAGTTAAATAAGGAAAACACACACATGAGCAGGAAGTCCTAAAATTTAAGCAGCTAAATGCTGAATGTGAAGCTTCAGTGCATTTGTTGTTGAATCACATTATCTATGTAGAAGCATCAGAGGACATGGAGGGATGAAATGATAAAATGGTAAAACGCCCAACTTTTATAATGCACTGCGCATCAAAGCGTTCGGGAGTCGTTCCCGCGTCTCCTCCCGCCACGAAAGCCGAAAACCTGAGCACTTTTTGGCCTTCGTAGGTTTATATTTCGGTTGCAATGCTGCATCATTCTCAGCCTTTTGAACAGAGTGCTCACAGGCTGCACTGTGTGTATGTGTGTGTCCTTGTGTGTGAGTGTTTGTGTTTCCGTGGACTCTCTGTTCCTGTCCCGTCCTTCTGCAGTTGTTGTCGGCTTCAGCATTGGTTTTGTTTGATTTCCTCCAAAAGTAAGATTACCTACCGCAGGCTTACACACACACACACACACAGACACACACAGAGGACACTGTCTGTCTCTTTAATGTTATTTTTGACTAAAACAAGTGTTGTTGCCTGTCACAGCATATGCAGTAGCTGCTTTTTTCCCCCTTCCCCCCCTGCAACAAAGATCAGCTTAGTCAACAGCAGCTGCGGGGATTTAAAACACAACTGTAAACACACACCTCACATGACTGCGTGTGTTTGTTCTTGTATTGCTCATGTTGTGGGGACACGCATACGCACAGTCGTATAACCGCTTAAATTTTAGGGTGAAACCGTGGCAAGGGTGAGGTTTGGGTTTGTCAGGAGGGAGTTAGGGCCTGGGATGAGTTATTTAAATCAGTGTAATGTTCTCTTAAGTGATAGACAACTGTAAGTGTGTGTGTGTGTGTGAGATCATACAGGCACCATATAATCACTGAGTATGTGGTAATGTGCATGTGTAAATCAAATATGTCCAACAAATGCAAAACTCTTTCTTTCTTTCTTTCTTTCTTTCTTTCTTTCTTTCTTTCTTTCTTTCTTTCTTTCGTTCCCGTTTTTATCGTCTTGTGTCATTTTCTTGTGCTGTTGTTTTTGTAATTCTTTTTCTTCTGTCCATTTCATGAACTCCAGCTGTTTCTCTTTCTTTGATGATTCTTTTTTTTTTTTTGTCCCTCGGCCGTTTTCCTTTATTTTTTTCTTTTTACAAGGCCAATTAGCTTCTTCTTCTTTTTTTTTTTTTGTCCATTTATGTTTATATCTCTACTTTATCTGCTCGTTGCAGCCTATGCATTTGTCTCTGCTCGTGCGTGCACACACACACACACACACACACACACACACACACACACACACACACTCTACACCGCTGGCCCTAAGTGACAAATCTGTTTAATAATGCACCACCTGGAGCACGGCTTTCTCTCTCTCTCTCTCTCTTTTACACACATACACTAATCATTCCCTCTGGCTGTATTTTACTGCTGTACTTTGTTATAGTCTTATTCTCAAAGGTGCTGCTGCCATGTGCACCGCGGCTGGGCCCATAAAGAAGCTTTAAACCTGTGTGAGTGTTTTCCCCACAGACACACAACTGTCTTTATTCCGTATGGCTTAAGAGACACAGGAAGCACAGAGTACACTCTCTCCTCCACCTTTTCTTTTTACATCCTTCCTTTTTATCCTCTTTTTATTTCTCTTCCACCTCCATGGCAGATTTCACCAGCTTGCTTCTTCTCCCTCCCCCTTCTCCCCCTCAATGTGATACTCTACAAATACATAACCGGGGGGGGGAAAGGAGGATGATCAGGGAGTGAAAGAAAGAGAGAAGGACTGCAGGAGAGAGGGAAAAAATAGATCTTGTCTGAATAAATAAATAGCTTTTCCGCACAACCAAAAGGAAGAGCCAAGCTGGAAGAGGAGAGAGGGAGGATGGGAGAAAAAGTGGAGGAGGAGGAGGGCTGAGAGGTGAGAGTCAGTGAAGGAAAGAAAAACATTGGCACGCTGCCCGGTGGAAATCAGGAAAAAAGGAGATAATCTCTTTGTGTGTGTGTGTGTGTGACTGATGGATGCTTGAAGCGAAGCAAAAAATAAAAAAATAAAAAAATACAGACTACGCATAACCAGAGGCCGAAAACAAAACTGACCGAGCATAGTGTGAGCTTGGTTTTGCAAGGGTCACGCCAATAGGTCAGACTGAAACTGTGCAGCACCAGAGGCTATCTGTAAAGGAAATCATTATTCTTCTTGTAGACGGATATGTTCTCAATTTACTTTGGCATTTATTTTGAAAAATTTACTTTAAAAGTTGATGACGAACCGATAAAGGTGGCAGATATCAGCATAATGGTTACATATTGGTTAGCACGGGATGCAGTGTGTCACACTGTTCCCAAAGAGACATTTTATTGCCCCACATTCTCAATAAAAAACCCAAAAAAAACCGCCTTTTATGATGTTTAGTATGGAAAAGGTCAAATTTAAAACACGCTATATAGCCGGACAAAAAAAAAAAAAGAAAAAAAAAATGACTGTCAGCAGTTTCATTCCAGAAAATACCCGAACAAGCTTTCAGAAGCCTGCATCGGTCACACTGCAGAGAGAAAATATAGAGAGGATGAGAGGGAGAGCTAATGAATTACGGGTGGCCTATGAATAGAAAGAGAGAGGGAGAGGTCCACGCTCTGTGCTTCTTTTCCTCCTCCTGGGTTATGGAAGTGTCACGCTGCGAGTGTTGCCATGCAGATGGTGACCCTGGAGTGTTGCAAAAGGAGGAGGAGTGGGGGGAAAAAGGGGGGGGAATTAAAAGCAGAGAAAGCTCCAGAGAGGAGGGGGGGGGGGTGGAGAATAAATGGAAATGGAGACGAGGGATTGCTTTTGTTTTGTTTTGCTTTTATTAAATAAAAACTGGCTGAACAGAACAGGAAGTCATTTGATTGACTGCAGAGGTTCGACGGGCATCTTTAATCACAGTCATGATCACCGTCAACTGGAACTGTTTAGGTTCACGAAGGCGCGCCAGCTGCCAGATTTGCCCTCAGATAGGCAGGGTTTTGTTGAATAATCATCGAATCAGGATGGAGGTAGAGAAAAACTGGTTTTCCTCTCCTGTTTCCGTAGTTGTCACTTAAATCCAGACACGGATAGGGTGACACAGGACTTGGTTATGATAAAGCAGACACATCAGAGCAGAGAAAAGATGCGGGGCGTTTACGGCGTTTTGCGTGCGGCGTGTGCCATTGAGTACATCTCAACACGCACAGGCATACGTGCTGTTGAAAAGGGAACAGCACTGCAGGGTGGAGTCCATACAGCAGGAATCTTGTATGATGTAACAACAAGGGCTGATTTGCTCCACACTCTGAGCGAAAGAAAGACGCGCTCCATTTACCAGCCGGTGCTGAACCTTCTGAAAGATTCTAAACTTGTTTGAATTTTGCATCTTTAACTCCTTCACATCCACCAGGTCACTGGTAACCCATCTAGGGTTAGGGGGTAGGGGGTGGTTTTGATTACCCCTTTTTATAGAAGCGTTGCCTGTTTGGAAAATCCAAATGGAAACACAAAATGCAAGACCACAAACTTGCCTATTTAGCACGTGGCTAAAACAAAAGCAGCCCTAACCCGAGGCAGGCCGCCCATAGATGTCAAGAGCTTTAACCAGTGTAACTGTACTAATATACAGCTACTGAAATAATAATGGCAATTTTGTCTTTGCAAGAAAATACATCTTGCTGGATGCTTGTGTGATTACTTTCATGGTTTTAGTGCTTTTTTAAAAAAAAAATTACTATTTAACTGCTTGCACTAATATTTAAGGCCAGTTCAAGGTTTCCACCTCTTATCTGTCTGTAGGGGTCCCTGTTGAAATGCCCAAGGAACTGCACAGACATTTATGTGCAGTCCGGAATTTGAGGCCATGAAACGTGTGGGCATATGCATTTAACCAGCTGCAGAAGGCACGCTCACATTTGCCCAGTAGTATGAAAAGCTTTAGATTCCACATTTTAGACATAGGACATTAGAATTCTTTAGATATCCACCCCATTTCTGCTATTTAAACCGGAATCCCAGTTGAACTGCATCCAAATTATGTTCAGGTCAGGTAGAGCCCTTTTGTATTGCCCCAAATGAATAAGCACAAATTGCTAACAATGAATACATTAATATCAGGGTCTTATTATTCTGTGGTCAAGTTGTACCTTATTTTCCCCAGTTCGACTTATCATTGACTCTGCTTTAGAACGGGTCCCTCAGGAAGACCTCCAATTTAGGCAGAGCACTGAACCTGGATTTGCATCGGCCGCTTCATTCATTCCTCATACTCAGTGGCTCACTCATCTGTTGTGTGGCTACCAGCTGACTGGCAGGGGATCTAGAGATTGGGTCCTTAAGGGTTGTGGGGTGGGGCCTCTACGCCGATGCTTTGGACTATTTGTTGGGTTCCTAGAGAGGTTTTCGAGTAGCTGGGTGCAGTTGGGTACATTACCCTGCTTTGGGGTGGCAGCTGCCATTGGGGAATATCACTTGAATGCCAGCGTCCAAGAAAAACTGTAGCTTGTTATAAAGAGGCCATGCAATCATAACAGAGTGATCTGCTGTGCCACGGGATGATGAAATGCTTATGTTAGATATGATTATCCAACTGTAGATAGAAGTGCCACTTTGATTTGGAATATCAGTTCAACGTACTGTTCTGAAGGAGGACAGTGGTTCCAGTTTTAAAGAGAATGTCGTGGCACATCCACATGGTTCTGTTTCCCTGTACTCAGCTCGATCAAATTCTCCATGTGTTTCAAGAATGGAGATTTTAGGCTTTCAAAACTCGCTGTTGGAGTTTCAAGAAATTCACAATCATCAAAAGGCATTTCTAACCGAAAAAGGAAGTGGGCATTCGTATTACAACACTGTGCATTGTGAAACATTTCTGTTGGAGTTGTGCTATTATTGGCTAGCTTATGGGGACATAGCATTGCCGTCGTTAACAGTCAATTGCCTCTGTGGTAACTCATTGATTATTTAATGGACCTTAATGAGACATTACAACAACTTTAACCTCAGGTCACTGGCTGCGTGTGTGTGGAGGGTTATGGCAAATAATAGAAACACCCCAAAGCTAAGAACTGCAGCTTTAAAAATAAGCCCGACCACACAGCTGAAGCCGAATCTCTCTGTTCTTCTTATGTTGTCCACCCACGACACTGCTCGGTGAAGAATACTGACTCACTTCACTGCAACAAAGTTTTGAAGCAGCCTGGCGCTGAGCACCGAGCTGCCTTACTTATGCTCGACCTGGATGAATTTGCCTCTTGAAGACCGCAAAAATTGGATGGAGATGGAAATGTCACGAGGGTGTGAGGGTGGGGAGCTAGTGGTAAAGAGGAGGAGAGATAAAGGAAGATAGGCATTGTCACTGCAGCTGCAGAAACAGTGTGTTTTTATGGGTATGAACTGTTGTCTAATGTTGATCCCCCAGTCAGATGACTGAAGAAAAAGCCCCAGAGTCATCCTGGCCATTATATTACATCTTGTTCTGTGTGCATCTGTGTGTATAAGAGAGAAGTGCATGTAGAGTAGAAAGCAGAAATGTCACTTTTTCCTGTAGAATTTATGTCAGATATACCTTCCCTCAGTATCGCTATTGGCTCTGGTTTTAAACACAAGCTGCTAGTTAATGTTAGCGCAGCTGTTAATGTGGCTAAATTGATGTATCCAGGTTGGAAGAATGGGAATGAGTGAGTTATACACGGTATGCTCATTGGCTAATCCGATGAACAACTCAAATCTGAACTAAGATGTCAGCGGCGAAAATGCGAATCCAGAGGTTTCAAAACCAGTGAATGATGTCACAGTAGCATCCATCGAATCGGTTAATTTATTCAATTTAACTATAGCCGATATACCCCTAACACCAGCCATAATAGTCAGTGTTAATGAATAAATCTAAGGATTTGCATTGTTCAGCCTTGATTTTTGCCCCAGAATTCATGTAATTCACCTGACTGCAGCTGTGTCCTCCCACTGTGATTAATGCAGCCGCCCGTGAAATCAGCAAGAGGTGAAATTTTGCCCTTTCAGCCTTGACTGTGGTTACATTGTTTGTTTGTTCTTTTTAAATTATCTTCACTTACTGCTTTTTGTCTTCATCTTTTCTTCTCCGACCGTTTTTTTGCCGCTGTTTTAAACAAAGCGTCTTTAGGTCTTTTGTGCGCTTGTGTTTGACATAATCCCAGTGTCTGTTGCCGTGGTTACACTTTCTTAATGTGCCACTGATGTGACTGTATGTATTAAAAGCACCGCTGACTCCTGGCAAAACTTTAAATGTGCTTCTCTACCTCTCCCTCTCCTCCCCGCCTCCCTCTCTCGGCTCTGTGACAGTCATGTTTTCTTTGTGTGTCAAACAGAGAGCACTTGTCTGTGCCACTTTGTTACTGAGAGGATATAACTGATAGCGGGTTATTTTGGGATTGCAAGTGATACTGGCTGATATCTTTTACCACTGAGGAAGGCTTTGAAAAGCAGTGTTGGCATCATGAATTAGAATTAGAATCAAATCAGGGCGTCATTTAAATGTTAATCAAATCAGCGCTGAATATGTAATCAAAACTAGATTTATTGTTGTAATTCTCCTGCTGCTATTAGTCTTGTCTGTGTCATATCTTGTGGCCATGCGCGCTGAATGTGCAGGCAATGAGCTCCAGCACAGCAACATTATGACAGCATTTCATCTCCTCCCCTCGACACTGCGCTTTGGAAGATGACGGTAATTTGGATGAGATGTTTCGAGGCCTTGGGTTCTTCTCCCCCTCCCCTCGCTCGCTGACAGTCCCCAGTGCGCTGCAACATTAAAGCAAGACTGGAGCATGAACGTATGGCCGGCTATTAAATGGCAATCACACACAGAAGAGCTCTTTTATAGTCGAACACATTTCTGCTTAATAGCTCTCGGAGCTAGAGTCGTCCAAATATGACATTTCCAGTGAAAGCCCTCTGAACGCCAGCTTCTATTAAAATCTTTGCTGAAATTTTTCAATTTGTCAGTTTTTAATGTGATGTGCTTCAGAATGAAATCTGGATTGCAACCAAAAATTCCCAGTTTAGTTATATGATCATGGTTTCAGGGGTGTCTGGCTCGTACTAATAGTGCCATGCACGGTTAACTCGCTGGTGGTTGATGTTGAGGCCACTCGCGACACCAGCTTAGCCCAGAAGCAGTGATCAAATCTGGGGAACCTTCTGAGCCTCTGAATCCTGAGATTACTGGAACCTCTCGCCCCCTAATGGCTGCTTGAGGGTGGAGTTAATGTCATCAGCGGGCCCTGTGCTCGCTCTTGGTAGTCCTGTTCCATCCTGCTCCATTAATTTCAAGTGCTACTCATATCCTTGGTCCCCTTACTCTCCATCTCTCAGCCCCCTCCCTCCTTCCATCATCACCTTGGTGCGCCCAGCCCAATCTCGGCGCTCTCCTGGCTCATTTTGAGCTGTAATTGGACAGGAGTCCCAGGGGATGTTCGTCAGCACGCCCCAGTGCCCCGTGTCCCATCTCCAGAGTAGAAACGCACCCGGCCATGGTCGATAAGCTGCACTCCCGCCCCCATCAGTCCAGCATTCCCTACTCTGCTAACTTTCAATAGGCAAAATAACTGGGCCTCACTTCAAAACAGAGTCCTAAATAGACCCACAGAACAGCAACAACACCGAATCCCCCCCCTCCACCCCCCATTTCTTCTCACCGAAGGAACAATCATACAAAACACACTGCAAAAACATTTCCATCGTGTTTAATCCTGTCTGTCTGTAACCAAATCCCAAAAGATCCTTTAAAAACAAGTTGGTAAATGTATAGATCAAATATATCACCTTGATTTAAATGCAAGTTGTTAAAGAGGCCCTGTTCTGCTTATTTCCAGCTCCATATGCCTTTGTGTGATATATGTCTCAAAATAATCCTTTTTTTATACTGAGCCCTAGTGCAGGTCCTCCACTTCATAACTGTATGACACATTTACTTTTCTTTAAGTCAACACAAGGCTTTAATCTAGCTGCGAAAATGATGGCAAAATAATGAAAATAAAAATGAGGGCCGAACACTTGTTTGTTTAGGATATATAACTCTGGTCAGCTGCAAATAAAATAAGATAAATCTAGTCATGATAAAGAAGCAGCTGCTTTTAACACGTTCTGTAATAACAAATGATTTATAGTAAATAAAGGCTTGTATTCTGACTATATTTTGATAAATAATTTTGGCAGTAGGTTTCCTGTTGGACCACCTCAGATCCTCAAACTTACTAATATCTTTGATTACATTGCTGCAAACGCGTGGCTGTGTGAGCGGTGTCCCGCTTTCCCACAAAACGCCTTATTGCGTCCATCCCTTCATCAGGTGTGAAAATCATTCTAGCATTCTGTGTTCTCTTCCACTGCGCTCTAGCGAGCACGCAGTTGTATATCTTTTGGTGTTGTGTTTGGCTCTCTCCCTGTGCCAGCTTTCCCTCGAGCGGCATTTGTGCTGGTAATCTGTCATATGAGCCCGTCTCATCAGAGGCACGGGAACATTTGGAGCTGCAAACAGAGAGCCTGGATAACACCCTAAAAGCTTCCTGTTCCTCTCTTATTGCCCACAGCTCAATCCCAACTATCTCAAATCTCTCTCCTTATCTCCTCTGCTTTATTGCCGAAGCTTGACGGGCACTTGACAGTTTAGAAAAATACCCCAAATTGGGCCTGACCTGAGTGCTGGTTGGCCACCAGTGTATACCTGCAGCTCCCCCCAGAGGCCGGCTCACTCAGGTTGAAAAATAATTCAGTGAGTGTAATTTCTGAATTTCGTCTTGATGATAAAGTTATTTTCTTTGTCTGCGGCCATCTGTTCATGCTGTAGAGCTCTCAGACAGTCTCAAACATCCAGTTTTATATAATCATTCTCACCGCCTGACCTGTCCTCTCACCAGCTCTGCAACAATTACCGCTGAATACCTGATGGTGTGTATATGTGTGTGTGTGTGTGTGTGTTTGCCTGTTGCCAAGTAGAAAAGAGAAGAAAGCAGGCAGTGAAAGTGTGTGTTGGAGCTGTATTGGCATTCGCCAACCAGCGGATGAAAGCGGCGGCCCCGTTAATAATTGAAAGAGTACTTAACGACAGGAGCGCTGCCCTCGCAAGACAGCTTTTAATAACCAGGAAGGTTTCATATTTCTGGTTCTCTTTTTCATCTCTGCCTCGTCCCCACCGCTGCTGCCCCCCCCACCCCCCACCTCCTGCCCGCTCTTCTCTTCTTCTTCTTTAGAAGCTTTTTCGGCTCTATTGAGGAGCAAAGGATTGCTGCTGAAGAAGCATCTGTCAGCCTTTTAAAAACAGCGGAAGAAAAGGTGTATGTGTCTACATGTGTGCATTTACTCAATTAAAGTGGGGAACATTGTGCTGGAATGGATAGCATTCCGTGCCTATGGGCAGGGAAGTCTATTTATTACGTCTCCCACATTATCCCTCTGTCCCTGCTGTCTAGTTGAGAGATATGTATTTGTTTATGGAAGCGCTCCGTCTCTACTCTTAATGTGCTCACCGCTCACCCTCATTAATTCGCTTGATGGTCTTTGATTTGCCGGGCATCACTAAGTCGCATTAAGAAATGTATTTCCCAGCTCTTACTTAACGACGCTTCCAGAACCAACGCAATTAAATGCACATTTAAATGCTCGAGGTTTCCCTCTAAATTCATGAGCAGAGACAGGCGCTTGATTAGCGCCCCACAGAAAATTAAGCAGCGAGGGAAAGGTGATGCTGGGGTTTTTTTTTTTTTTTTGGTAAACGGCACCTTCTTTAGTGTGCTCTCCTTTTGATAGCGTGGCACTCATCCTGTTATAGTAAGCTAATAAAGCATTTACAATCATGTTTTAATCAGAAAACATAACGCCAACAGGTGGTGCTAAATATGACTTTGAGCTACTCTTGCTCTGAATACAAATCGCTTATGTCATGGCATTTTTGCATATGCTTAAAATGTCAGCTCCACATAAATAAGACAAGCATATTTTCATATTTACCCCAGGTAAAGTCTAGTCGCCGCATGCAATATGGAGCTTTTCAGAACAAGCAAAAACACACACACACACACAAAAAAAGCATTTTATATGCAATTAAAAGACAAGCAGCAATTCTTGCAGGTTGCATTAAAGCTTGTGGGGAGTCAGAAGGTGGAAAACTTACATGTTTAAAATTTGAATTCTTACATCGATTTTAAAAACGGTGTTCTCGCCTGTTGGACTTGGCTGCTGAATAAGCTCACGCCTGTTGATGTTTTTGTTGAGCGAGGTAAGAAAAACAATAGATTGCAGTAATCTGACTGGGATGAAACGGACGCACAAATTAAAACGAAATCACAAGTTGATGGCTAGATTCTACCAAAAGAAGCTTTTTTTGGCTTGAAATTCGGGTTGACGTGTTAACTATCAGCACTTAATGAGCCATCGCTCGTCAGCTCTAGTTATGTCTGCTGACACTGGCACACAACTAAGGAATAATGTTCTCTTCTAACAGAGATCTATTAGAGCCTAATTATGTAGCAGCATGTGATTAGCGAGATAGTCAGTTCATAAAATCAGCTTTTGCACTGTAGAGAAATTAACCAGCAAAAATGACCCTAAAGTGACTCTGGAAAGGGCTAAATGGTTAAGGCCAGAGATGGTCTACCAAATGAAAGGGCAAAGCGTGAGTTGGTGGAAATACTGGATCAAGCCTGATGAAAGCTCCTGATCATTGTAGTGCTCTTCATGACCCTCAGCTCTCACTGCAGACTCTGTCTGTGCGGCAGGAAGAAAAATTAAAGATTGGTTGAACATAAATAAGCGCGCCATTGACGAGATAAAGTATTTGAAACTCGCCGTGAAGTTTATTTAACTCAGCTCCACCACAGAAGCTGCTCATCAGCAAATGGCCTTTTAAAGTGACGTCCTCCCATTCTCCTTACTGACAGCTGTGAAAGGACATGTAGTGATCACGTCTGCATTGCAAACTAATGATCCGCTTCCCTGCATGTATACGTGAATGAATAACTCAGTGTATGGCTAGGCGTTGTTAACACACTTTATCAATTCATTCCTCAATTTGTGCTCACTCATCTCATTTGCATGTAGCCATACCTCTTGAGCTCCGCAGCTGAATGGGCCTAATTGAATAGTTGATCACATATTAATCTAATTAGTCTGGTTCAGTCGTGGTCATTGTGTGCTGAATTCATTTCTTCTGTCTTGTTATTGTGTTCTCTCAGGCCAGAGTCTGTCATTGGCCCCAGATGGTTCACTATAGCTAGCGCTGCTGATTTAACTGAGAGCTTCTCCCTTTGTCTCCGGATCAGACCTCCATACTGCACTCTGATCACAGTGATGACAGAGGGGCAGACAGAGAGGGAGGGAGAGCGAGAGAGTGGAAACAAGGGATCAAGAGGGAGTGGAAAAAAATGGTAGAGAGAAAAAGAAGAAAGAAAGAGGCAAAGAAGGACACCACCATTACTGTTGAGGGTGATCATCACCATATCCGAGT
This sequence comes from Pterophyllum scalare, assembly GCA_024447675.2. NCBI lineage: Eukaryota > Metazoa > Chordata > Actinopteri > Cichliformes > Cichlidae > Pterophyllum > Pterophyllum scalare. The sequence continues at coordinate 24,059 of JAMQGT020011279.1, forward strand.
TTTCCATGAAAAGGCAACAAGTGGAGCCTAATGGGAAATATGCAGATGTATGCAAATATGCTGGATGGGTCGCCCAGAGGCCCACTGGGAGATTAAAGCTCTTCGGGATGGAGAGGGCTGTGGAGGAGGCTAGCACTATGAGCTCAATGCAGCAGTATTAAACAGAGAAACATGAATGAACCAATTTCAGGCCTTGTTGTCAAGCCCATCGCCATTAATCTCACAAACAGACTCGTGCTGATGGCAGCACTCCGCAGCGATCTGTCAGTCTGAATTGGTATCCTGTAATGTGACCCATGATGGGCATCTGTATCTTGATAGTATCTTTCACTGGTTTTACAGTTGCGTTTTTTTGAACGTGGTTCCTTTTCTCCGTCCTGCCGTGGTCTTCCAGGTAGATTTGATGGATGAGATCCCAGGGCCGCTATTTCACACTCTTTCACAGGTTCATCGGCTCAAAATGACTGTAGCAGTAGGAGAATGAGACTTAGAGGAGCGGTTCGGGCACTTAGGACTTTACCCTCAAGCTCTCCGCCATTCACGCTCCACTTCCACATTTGATCCACGGCAGTCTCTAAACCCGAGTCTGCAGCAGCTGGGATGGAAGTGTTGCTGAGAGTTACAGATGTTGAACAGACTGAGCATCAGAATAAACGGATGAAGGCGTTCGGGGTTACTCCTGTAACCCCGAACGCCCTGGAAATAGAGAAGTTAATTTGTCTTGACAATGCTATGAGGTAACAGCAAGATTTCTTCTTTAGGCTTGGATGGATGTGAAGCACGGCTGAATCGTGAATACAAAACATGTACTTACAGCCTTACACAATACCTGGTTCTGCGATGGAATGCACAAGTCTGTGTGCACAACAGTTCAACCAATAAATTCATTCATGTGCAAAACTTTAAAACTCGGCTGTTTTGGATGCCTGAGCAAAATGTTAGCCTCTGTAAAACCAACACTTTCTTTTTAAATGTAGCCTAGCTAATATATCAGAGTGTTGATATTGGCCTTTCGTGGATATATCAGTGTCAGCACATATGGTGTTTAAATTGTGCTGATATGTAAGCTTTTTTTTAATAATTTTGCATCTATCATTTACTTTGTCCAATAGGAGTCTCAACACTGTCTATAGTATGTATAGAAGAGGAGGATCACTAAAGTGAACACAGCATCAAAAAAATGGGTAAAAGTCAGTTATGACTTCCACTAACAGCAAACACCGGCATTGCACGTGCTCATGCTAAAGTATACTGTATCTCATGTCTTCTATAAGACAAATTCCTAAAGATGCGGCTGCTCCGCTTCTGACCATCTGCAAGGCTTCCACTATTTGGCAGCCTTCCATTTTTTGATATAATGTTATGACTTAAGCATTGAATGTGCCAGGTCTATACGTGACCTCTCTGTCTTCAAGCAGGCCTGCGATGGCAGGTGTTAAGTCTCAAATGTTCACATCCGCCCAGGCGTATTTAACAGCATCGTAAATCTGCAGTTTACTGTTAAACATGCCATCGTTGCACCAAGAGCGCCTATAAATCAATACGCTGACGTTTACAACCTCACTCTCCCGAGCTTGTGAAAGACTCTCACATGCTCTGGTAAGAATTTTTCCATTTTTTAAAATATATGTATATAGGTATATTAAAAAAGCTGTACAATATTTTGGTCCTCGGAGCTTAATCAAGTATTATATTCAAGACAGGATAAAAGATCATGAAGTGCTTGGGTTAGCATGGGTCAATTGGAGCTCTTGGAGCTTCTTTCTCTTGAACCCTATTAGAGCAGAGCAGGGACGATGCCCTGTTTAATCCCTGCTTCATGTTGCTTGTTAGCCTGGCACTTTTAGCTTAATGCAGTCACACTGAGAAAGCTGCACAGGCCTTATGCATTGGGTTTCCCACTGTTTAAATCTTTAACAGACACAAAGAGACAGACAGCGCAGCTGGACTTAAGCGCCCACGTAAATTCCCTTTATGCCTTGCCACAGATTACCTTCCCTCTCTGAAATTTCCAAAAGGCTCTCCATTCAGTATTGTGTCATTTGCCCGGACTTTATTGGAAACGCTCCTTCTTAAAAAAAAACGACTTTGTCGGGAAGTGTTCCTGACAGTGGAAATAACTTTGCCGTGCCTGTCTTGCTTTGCCTTCCATTTTAGTTGCTTCATCCCGTCACACTGGGCTCTACTTTCTCTCTTTCTTGTCTCACACACCAGCTGTGTCAGAGTGAAGTGAAACAAGATGTGATCAGTCTAATGTGATTCTCGTGTATCAGCAGACTCTTGTCTGTCTTCAACTTACATAACAACTTAATTCTTCTCGAACAGCACAGGGTCTCATTTTTCCTACTTTTGGGGGATGTTGTCTTAAAGTAGGAGTGTTTTGGGACTTCTTCACTGTATCCATGGAGAAAGCGAAACATGGTTGATGAAGCCACAAGGCCAGGTTCAGGCGTGGCGCCAGCTGCTGATTAAGGCTATTACTTCATAACTAGCGACTGCTGTTTTCTAGGAAAACTCAGAGCATGACATATACCAATAAAGAAATCTTTACAAGAACTAATGGTGTGGGGAATTGTCAAGCGGAAGAGCGGCGCTTTGCTTTGAGTGTGTGTTTCTGTGGTGTGGGGACGGTGTGATAAAAGCTGACATCCCCTGGGCTTCAGACCACTCTGTCTGGACGTGCTCTTGCAGTGCTGCCTTCTTTTATGGTATTCTTCTGCACATTTACTCTCTGTCACATCCATCTGTCCTTTTATCCATACGTTTGTCCCTTTCTTCAGCCGCTCTGCTCTGCTTTAAGTACAGGGAACGTCAATATGATGAGGTTAGCTCTCTAACATTAACAATAAAAGACAAATCAGTGTCATATCCTTACATAAATATCTTCTTTTCAATTAATCTGAAAAACACAAGATGTTTTGTTGTGCTTAACAAGATGCATTCATGTAATCCCAATCCTAAACTATCTCTTATTCACGTTAGCCTAGCAGATCTGTGGCGCAATGAGTGCAGTGGGTTGCTGCAATCCCCAATTCATTATAAACAGGTGTGATTTTCTGTTGACTCTCAGCCATTTGATTGATGCTACATTACGAATATTGTTTATTAAAAACAAAAGACGGCATGGTAGGTGCAATTTAAATGAGCCCCAATTTACAATTTTACATTCATATCAGCCGTCTAGGGTGTTGGGTTTAAATAAAATATCACAAAGCGTGACATCCACATGATGTCCTGTAGATGATGGGCGGCTACACTTTGCCGTGATACTGGGTTGCCATTGACGCAGCAATTGCATGCAAGATAAAATTAATGTACAGTGTTCATGTTCGTAGTGACTTTATTTTAAAATTTTTATATTTCTTTGTATTTGGTAGTTTAGACAAAAAAAAAGTCTTGCTTGATCTGCATGATAATCAGGTGTAAATTTCTTCAAGTAAGAACTAGTTTTTGTTGAGAAACTAGCAATAACCGATCAGTACTTGGAAGATGTAATTTTGTAAAGACTGAAAGTACGAACAGTTTAATGCCTTTCCGTGTCCCTTTGTTCTGTTTTACTTCCAATTAGTCATCCCAGGGTTTAAGCCTGACGTTTTTATAAGATGCCCGGCACATTCCATTCCATTCCATTCCATTCCATTCCACTCAATTCACTTCGATTCGATTCGATTCAATTCAATTCAATTCAATTCAATTCAATTCAATTCAATTCAATTCAATTCAATTCAATTCAATTCAATTCTTATTTATATAGCGCCAAATCACAACAAACAGTTGCCTCAAGGCGCTTTGTATTGTGGGTAAAGACCCTACAATAACACAGAGAAAACCCAACAGTCAAAACGACCCCCTATGAGCAAGCACTTGGCGACGGTGGGAAGGAAAAACTCCCTTTTAACAGGAAGAAACCTCCAGCAGAACCACGCTCAGGGAGGGGCAGTCATCTGCTGCGACCGGTTGGGGCTGAGTGGAGAGAGACAGGACAAAAGACATGCTGTGGAAGAGAGCCAGAGATTAATAATAATGATTAAATACAGAGTGAAGTATAAACAAGTAAATAAGGTGAATTAAAAGAAACAGTGCATTATGGGACCCCCCCCCCTCAGCAGCCTAGGCCTATAGCAGCATAACTGAGGGGTGGTTCAGGGTCGTCTGATCCAGCCCTAACTATAAGCTTTATCAAAAAGGAAAGTTTTAAGCCTAATCTTGAAAATAGAGAGGGTGTCTGTCTCCCGAATCCAAGCTGGGAGCTGGTTCCACAGATGAGGGGCCTGAAAGCTGAAGGCTCTGCCTCCCATTCTACTTTTAAGTATCCTAGGAACCACAAGTAAGCCAGCAGTCTGAGAACGAAGTGCTCTATTGGGGTGATACGGTACTATGAGGTCTTTGAGATAAGATGGGGCCTGATTATTCAAGACCTTGTATGTTAGGAGAAGGATTTCAAATTCTACTCTAGATTTAACAGGGAGCCAATGAAGAGAAGCCAATATGGGAGAAATATGCTCTCTCTTTCTAGTCCCTGTCAGTACTCTAGCTGCAGCATTTTGGATCAGCTGAAGGCTTTTCAGGGAGCTTTTAGGACAGCCTGATAATAATGAATTACAGTAGTCCAGTCTAGTAGTAATAAATGCATGGATTAACTTTTTAGTATCAGTCTGATATGTGTCAAAATCAATGCAAAAATCCAGAACATTTGCTTGAGGCAGAAAGGGTTCTATTAGTAAAAAGTTATGCAATAAATGTCAAGGGAGCTGCATTTGTCAGATAAATGACATAGCGACATTTAAAGCCGAGAACTTTCAGTGAAATGACTGTCCACTGCAACCTGCCTAGAAATGGCAGACCCCCTTGTGGTTCGTCTAACTTCACAGTGACGGTTCCAGAGAGGACCAAAGATCTGGAAAAGATTTTCACTTTGCCTCTTGGTTATATTATCTGTTAAATGTATTTAGATGCAATAAATAATGAAATTTGACCTCTCTTGATTTCCTCTTTCCCCACATGTATGAATTGCATACAGTTCTTGGAGTCATATTGTTATCCCTCTATATTTTATTTGCGATGATGATGTAAGTATAAAGACAACTTAAACCAAAGTCCGCTTCTGCTCACTTCATTCATTTGACATCTTGACTCAAACAAAGCTATTGCACAAGCAATATGATGGTGTCTTCATTTCATCTCCTTTATCAGAAAACCTACAACATGTACGTGTCATCTCTTTGGCACTTTCCCCCTCTTAGCTGTATGCGGCCTCCTACATGTCAAATTGAGCGAGCACACTAGAGATGCTCTCATAAGGTCTGGAGTGGAACTTGTCCACCAAGTGGGGCTAATTATGCAAATCCCTGCTTCATCCTCATTGGCCAGGGTCAGAGCTGTGATATTAATGATTAAGGAGCAATGAAGTGACAGCAGAAGGAGACAGAAAAAAAAGGGGACTGTGTGGTATGACAGACTTTGAGGGGGGAAAGACTCTTTTTTTTTCACTTACACAACTCATGCACCAATAAGATAAGTGTGCTGTGTTCATTTTCCTCTCTTCAGTCTAACCATGTTCTTGCCTTTCTGGGTTGTGTTCAGCAGGGGGAAGAATCAAGCCCTTTATCTCTCAGCAGTCAACACTTCCCGTTTCCACAGCGACACACTGCTGCATAGTTGCAGCATCTGGGTTGTATCCGTAGCGACCCCGAAACCCTGACAAGGCCTAATCTGAAGTTACGGGCTGCAGCGGTGTGTGGGATCTTTTACGTCTGTGCTCAAGAGGTACAAATACCTCCACAGAGATTAAAAAAAAAGAAAAAAGGAGATGAGCAAATTTCATCAAAGTAAAGGTATTTACTGAACTTCCAGATCTGGCTCAGACTTAAAGAGTAAAGTTAACATTTACAAGGAACTTTAGTTTAAAAATAAAGTCAGCAGAACAATTTTAAAACCTAATCGTTATTTAATAAACCGTGTGTTATAGCAGGTTTCATACAAATGCTGTCTACAACAGCTTTGTATCGACTTGCTGATTTACTTTAGCTTCCAATCAGTGCTCGGTTATGTATATTCAGTGCAGCTACTAGGTCAGAAAAAGACCATGGTTTGGGTTAAATGCATGATGAACCATGAAGCTGAAGTGTGCTAAAATATGATGCCAAGAGACCGTAAACAAGTGCGCATTTGTGACGAGCTGGAAGTGAGACCCATCCTACCAGTGCTTTTGTGCCATTTCCCAGATGCAAAAGGAACACTTTGTGCTCATTTTTTGTATACTTGTGGCAGTATCTGACACCACGGGAATGAGGACTGGCAGAAACGCACAGGTAAACATGGTGATTCTGCGTGCAGGGAATGTAACAGAAAACACAAGGCAAAGCTGCAGCGTCACGTGTGTGAGCAAACATGACCTGTTTTCTACAGCTGGAGAGATTTTAAAACGTCAGCAGGGCCTAAAAGGGCTCTTCATTTTGATTTTGCATGCAGTTTCATCACAGAGCTGATAGATAATGCACACGCGATCTAATACTGCTCACACTACAGTGAGCGTTCCCAACATGTTCAGATGTTCAGTGATCGCGTACAGTCGGAAATGAGCACACGGGGCCCTGATGGCTGCAGAAGCTTTAGAAAAAGTCCCAGAGAACAAGCTAGCAGGTCGAAACTAACATAAGTAATTTGAGTGGCAGCTGAAGGCAATAATTTGCCGTAGCCACAAAGATGATTTTGGTCCCTGTGGTTAAAAAATTGCAGATCCCACCACCACCACCACCACCCCACCCCCAGACCTGGGAGAAATCTGTTTATTCTCCTCATTCTGCACTTCATAGAAGTTCGAGGAGCTGAACCACGAGTGTGGTTGAGCATGTGTTAGCAGATGTGTGTGATTGTTTTTAATAGTCCTGTCCCTCGGATCCTTGAGGGCATCTGCCTCTCATTTAACAAGTGTGTAACGCGTTTTCTGTAAAGCTAAGTCATGCAGGGCTTGAAAACATCAGTACTGGATCTCTGAGTTAGCGTCGTTAGCTAGCAGCTGCTGAAACCGGAGCTCCGCTATGAAACCATCTGAGCCCAGAGAGACCAGAAACTCTGCCAAAACTACAGCAAGCCAAACCCTCCTCTCTTCTTTCCCTCCTTCTACTTGCTGCCTGTCCTCCCCCCCCCCTCCATCCCCCCTTTCTTCTTCTTCTTCTTCTTCTTCCCCATTCCCCAAGCATGAGCAATTCACAGTTAATTCAATTTTCCCTCAGCTGGGCTCACATGGGACAGCATTGGAATTCCGGTTTGTCATGATAAAATGATTACACGGCATTGTGTTTCTCCGGGCGCCTCCCAGCGCATTTATTAGAATCTGTCAGTGTCAATGTAGATCGGCCAGCCAAAGTGCCCGTCTCCACCGCCTCTCCTCGCCACTCCGCTTCCCCTTCCCTCCCCGAAACTGGTTATTCCTTATGAAATACGTCGCTCCTGGCAGACGCATAATCTGATTACATCCGCTAGATTAAAAATATATTGAATTTTTTCCCCTCCTCTCCTCTTCTCACGTTTTTTTAACCCTTCTTTCTCAACCTCTTCTTCTTCCTCCGGCCTCTTTTTTTTCTTCCCCTCACCATCGCCAGTCTCCCACAAAGGACTAATTTCTCTTTCCAGTTACTTTGTTATATTGGGTTTGACTGATGCCAGTTCACCAGCACTTTTATAATGAGATAAGGGACAGTCATATCAACCGCTCCCAGTGAGACAGATGATGATGATTGATATATTTTATCATTAATATTAAAACTATGATTGAGGTCTCAACTTTATTTCAAAAGTTATTCTGCCCCGTCTGCAAGCGGCTTCATAAGAAGAAAGTGTTTCACTTTATTAAGATGTCATATAGTGGAAAAACAATGCTTTGTCAAAACGTAGATAACATTTATTTTTATAGTCGTCTAACCAAACACAGTGATGCAACATATTGTTCTTCTTTTACCTGCCAACATACGAGATGGATTTTGTTATTTAAAACACAGTATTAATTACTAATTAGGAAATGCTATCTGGTGTATATAATGATTCTAAAAAACCTGCTAAACATGCACTTATGAGTGTGCCCCTAGTGGACCTTTAAATACAAGTATTAATGCAAAGTTCCTTATTGTTTATTGGTCAACATTTATGCCGATACTAAGACATCTGCGATATGCCGGATTTGGGATGCACCGATTGGATTGGTCACCATAAAAGCCGACTCGGATGTTGGTGCTAACGTGCTAATCTCTTTGGTCACTTCTGTCTGGATTTGTGTTTGTAATACAACATCCAAGCAGCAGCACACCAGGTCTTAATGGAAGAGCCGTCAAAACAGGAAGACGCTAAGAGCAAAGGCTCGGCCCTCTGGAGGTGTTTCCCCTCCTGCTACACCACTTTTCCCTTTGTGTCCTTGGAAAGCTCTGAAAATGATGCTTTCCCAGTTGGTTTAACACTCGTCGTGCTAACGTAGCACGCTGTCATCAGCTGTAGATTAATGCTATTTCACTTTACTGTCTGCTGTCGGCTCCACCGCACGTGTGACGCGCACTTGTGTGAGGAGGTGCGCGTGCAGTGTGAGCAGTGACAATAATTGACAAGTACGCACTGCTGCAAAAGGAAAGCAAGCTTTAAGTGTAGGCTGATGGCTGCTCAGTAATATCTCAACTGCTCAACTGGCTGTCTTTGTAAGGTTGGTTCGTGCTTCTTAGAGGTGCAAAACAGAAACGACATCAGTACTCTCTGGTTTAAATTTTGGAAGAAAAGCAGTGGCGCTGGTGACACTGCGTCTGTAGGTAAATGGCATCTTTTTTGCCATTAGCCTGTCACCGAGGCTGCTACTGGCAGATTCCAATGTTCAGCTGATGTATTGGCGCTTCATTAAATATCAGTTACATTAATTTGGTCGATATGTTTCTTTGTCTTTAGCCTTCAGTACCGATGTTTTGTATGATGTATTTGTATGCTGGTTTTTTTTCAATCGCTTAGTTTTTATGGACCAAAATCTTGGTTTGAACAGATTTTCGCCAGTGCGTCTTATCCCCATATTTTCAATAAAAACAAAATACGATAAATGTTCTTCTCCTAATTCTTTCTCTAAGTCCAGTTTGTCAAAAGGAGACTAGACTACAAACGCAGTTTAATTCAGTTTTAGTTTGAAAGTCATGTAGATTATTACAGTAAGGAAAATTTTTTGGAAGACCCTCGTGTTCTGTCATTCCCTAATCCACACATAGTACAAAACAAATAGAACTAAAACTAACTCATGACTCCAGCATATAGTTGGATTTCTCTGCAGCCACTCCTGCCACCCTCATCTCCTCAAATCACCTTCTCTCCTCTCTTTTTTCCCTCCTCATCCCTCCCCATCTCTCCTGTCTGGATAATATTACAGCTTATTATTTTTCATATTTCCATCCCTCCCTTTTCCCATACCGAAATGCCAGTCAAGCTGTCATGTGTGATTTGGAGCTGTCACTCACACTCTGGGTTTCGGGTACGGGGGTCCGATGGCTTGTTTACTGAGATGTGACTGGAGGTGTCACGCTGAATAAGCCCACCTCAGCCTCCTCCCTCCCCCTTTCTCCGCTTCCTAAAAGCCCTGCTCTGGACTAACAGGAGCCCCCCCCCCCCCGTGGGTGTGAGGCTTGGGTGGCTTGCGCCAGGTGGGATGTGCCACTGTCGATTTCGGGCAGTGGGTTTAACATATGTGCGGCCCTGGGTGCATGTGTGTGTGTGTGTGTGTGTCATTCTCTCAGCCAACCAATTACTGTCCTGAGGAGCCGGCAGCTGTCGCCACCATCGTCTTCTCTTTCACCACCATCACTCTTCCTCTTCCTCCTCCTCCTTTATCCCTCCTTTCAGTTGACAGCAGGGAGTCAGAAGGGAGTCTCAGCCCCAGGTCCTGCTCCCATGGGGAGTCATTACACCACTGTGGGACTCTCTCTTGCACACACAGAGCAACACACAACTTGTCTCCTCTGTCTCTTTCTATCTATCACTATGCCACTACATCCTTCAATTAAGCCCGTGGCTTTCGCTTTGGGCATCTGATGCACATTCATGTGAACACACACATGCACTCTCATCTAATCCTAATGTTCCTTCTATATTTGTCATTACCCGCTCCCCAGATGGGGCTCGGTCCATTGGGTTTTGGATATAATCGAGCCTTGCTGATAGAAGCAGAGTGTATAGAAGTCACACCTTATTCTGCTCTCATTTATTGTTTATGAAGGAATTCTTCAGAAAGCTTTTTGCTCAAGATATGGATGCCACAGTGGCGGTGTAAATGTGTGCTGCCACCGCAGTGCCGTGCCTCCACAGCGCTCTGCTATCTTTCCCTCACCACTCTTGCTTTATCTGAGACTGTAATACAAACCAGATTGGCCTTATCGTGCTTCTCTTGCCACACGCACTCCAACCTAGCATGATTCTCGCTTGCTTGCTTGCTTCTACATGTAAGCACACATATGCACGCATGCACGCGTGTGCGTGCGTGCGTGTGCGCAGCTGGAGCTTACGCGTGCTATCAGTCCCAATCTGTGAGTGGATATGCCAGCTATTTCACTTAGCCATGCAGAGTGAGGATGTTGGCAGGTGGGAAGGGGGGAAGGAATTTGGAAGAGCTGTGGAATATTTCACTTCAGCCATGAATTCTGTGTATAGATAAGGGCGCCTCACTCCGAGTGTGTGGCTGCTTGTACATACGTTTTTGCAATGTGTGTGTCAGTCTTGTCGAGATTTACCTCCGACACACTCGTTAATCACAGAATTCATTAGTCACCGAGTCTCTAATTGTTTACTTTCCCCTGCGGCAGTACTACACAAGGTTGCTGGCCCTCCCTGTTACAATTTTGGAAGAACATAATGGTAAATTAATTTTCCAGGTAGCTCCGATTCGATTAGTCATTTCTGAGTACACTCTATTAGCCGGGAAATTGCGCATTTGGAAGTCAGAATGGAGAGTCTGGGTTTGATCGCGTTGCCTACCTGGAAAAAAGACAAAGTGGCGGAGACTGAGTCAGGAGACGGAAAGAGCCCCGGTGAGGAAGAGGGATCAAGTAATGAGCCTGAGGGATGAGTTGGAAGAGAAGTGGTCTGCTTTGCTTTGAGTGGCTTTAATGCAGACACGAGCACACAGTGGGAAGATAAATTGATTCCATTAATGAAACCATAATCTACAAATAAAACCAAATTGATTCACTAATTAGTGGGTACACTGCGAGTGATTCAGCTCTAAAACAAGACAAATAAAATAAGCAATAGCTGTTAAATAAAAACCCCAAACAGTTTGTGTTAGTCTATACAGCTTTCAGATTTGTGTGAAGCATTTTGACAGCATTTAAATAACAGAATGCAGATGCCACTTATGTATTTTGTGACTCAAAACACTAAAACTTCCTCCCTTGAGCTGAGTTGTCCGTTCTGTAGATATGGCCACTGTGGCAGTCCATATAATCAGGGATGATTAAGGACCAATCCAGAAGAAGTGTGTCGTTGGTAAATGTGGTAAGCTAGCAAATGTTGCTTGGTATCGCGTGCTTTATGTTGGAAAAAGGTGTATTTTTACCTAAACGGTGAATGCTTCCTCGTATTTCCAAATTGTTTTGGTGCCTAAACTTACCCCAACATTTAATTAAAATTAAATGTGTGCAAGAGCAAACCAGAAAAGCTATGTTTCAGCAAAGTGAAGCCTAGAAGATGGATGAATTCATGTGACACAGTTTTAAATCGCGTGGATTAAACTAGATTCGATGTAATAAGCTGTAAAAAGACAGTCCATCATTGCCATTCAGTAGGGAGGTAGGTCCCTACTAGTAGGCACAAGAGGCCTCCATATAGAGATGTCTAGGGGGCTGATAGTGACTTAGGATGGCCATTCAGTCATTCAATCAGCTGATTTAATAACATTTGAAACATTTTCTGAATGAACCAGATTTTTTTTACTCAGAACTAACAAATTATAAATTCCATTTGAAAACAACGTGGTCATTGCCAATGCAAATATGTCGGTCGTCTCTTTTGTGATGAGTAGTAGGTTACAATTTGGAGACCGTGCTAAGCTGTAATGGTTCTAAAGGCAAAATGACTGTGTGTCAGTGTGAAGCATCCTCAGATCCAACTTAGACTTTAAAGGGTACTTACTCAGTGGTTGAACATCTCTTGTATTGACTGCCCGTGCTACCTTTTCAACGTGGGGATTCAACCAGTGACTGCCGATCCACCGGATTAACCAAAAGTGATGTCCTGTAGTTTCGGGGCCTTTTAGCTTGCCAGAGAGGAGGCCTTGTATGTTCCGTCTTTGTGCTCGTGGAAGCCAGAAATTAGAATGTAAAATAGCTTCTGAAACATTTTTGAATATTTGGGTATTTGCATGGACATGCATACATGCCCGTGTTTTCAAGCATGTATGCCACAGCTGTATTGTTGTGTCATGGACTGAGCTGCATATGGATGAGCTAACAGAGGGTAATCTGCGCTTGGAGGCAAGCGAACGTGCGCGAGCACGTCCACTTCTTTCACAATACTGAAATAGAGATGCAATAGCCCATATCACAAGTGAACTTACTTAAACTATGCATTATAGATCAACACGCGCGGCCTCTCTCCCTTTCTCACACACATATATGTGCTCGCACTTTCCTCTTTTTCCTCATTTCACCGAGCCTCCGCGCACGCTCACATGCTACATCACAAATGATGGGATTTAAACATCAACAGTATGAAATATTCATGTGTCAGTGCCAGCCGCTCGAGCAGAACTAACACCAAGGGGGATTTGCCTTCAGATCTGAGGATACCACTGCATTCATCCCTCTCTCTCGCTCTCAAACTCTCTCTCCCCGTTTCTCTCTCCCCCTCTTGTGTTGCAGCATTCTGAGCCATTGTCACGCTGTTGTGTACCAGTGTGTTTCTGAGTATTGTTCTACTTTTCTGTGATAACGCCTTTCCACTCTCGAGTGTTTTTTTTTTTATGTTTGTTTTTGGGGGTGTTGTTGTTTTTTTTTTTTTCATGTCTGTGACTTGGAGGCGGGGGGACAAAAATTGACACATGTCCTCAACCCTTTTTTTTATTCTTAGCTCAACATGTGGGAAAGGTGGGAAAGCTGGGTGAGACAGACTGAGTAGGAATCAGAAACTCAGGGGAAGACAGTGAGTTCAAGAGAGGCTAGTCAGAGTGGATTTTCAGAACCTTACTGTAAGGATGCGCTGATATATTTGTAACAGTGCAAATGACAGATGTTTTTTTCTGTTGTGTCAGTTTTACATTTGATAAATGTACAAAGATGAAAAAGCCTCGGCTCTGTTAGCTTTAGCTATACCCCTCACTGGGTTAGCTATAACCTTATATACATGTACCTCATCTTATATGTCACAATTTGGAACAATGGTATTGGTATTTATCCAAAACTACTGTTGCTAATAATAATGGCCTGACTACATATATTAAAAGCAATCATTTAAAAAAAGCAACCATATACTGTTGCTCCTATTTGGTTACCAGTTTTGGGAAAACAACCAGGAGCAATTTGGACCATTGTGGGAATGTTGGTAATGATGCCCTTGAATCAATTGCAATACTATTTTAGGTAATTTGATGCATGGGTCGTTTATGAATGGCATAACTAAACTCTCTGGGTAAAAATAAGCATTAAAGACAACAGGAAATGGGCCATTTACTGCCTCAGTGCAGTGTAATTGCTGTGGAAAAATGGGTTTTAGGACAGGATACAACATAGTGAGGAACGATGCAAAAGTGAAAACCAATAAAGTACGATTTGCGGAAGGAATACCTCAGTCATCAAAGGCTGTGAATGCTAAATTTGTGATGGTTTTATTGGCTGGAAATTAGGTTTCGGCGGAGTAGTCCAGGATAACATCACCATTAAAGAGTCCCTGATTTCCAAGAGGATACAATGTTGTTGTTTTTTTCATCAGTGGAAAATTACATTGTAGTTGAGCATATTAAATGGAAGAAACGTTAGACTCAATGCTGCACAGTAACTTATTTATAAGTGCATTATCGGAACTCGTTTTATAGTTTGCATTACTTGTAATAACTAGGTTATACACTGGGTGATTGGGGCTCACAGTTATAAAATTCTAAATTGAAGGGTCATGTTCAGACCACTGAAAAACAATGATGTGCGCATGCAAGCAGCAGGTTCTTTAGGTCAATGCTAAATAAGGACAATGGGCTCAAATTGTTTGCAATCTGTGGCGTAGCAGAGAACAGCCGTCGCTATTAAAATGTTGGCGAAAGTTTCTACAGACGCCAGGCTCTTTAAAAAGTTTGAGGACTTCTGGAAGGAAAGTTGTGGAGTAAAAGATGTAGGCGGTATAAGGTGTAAAAGTTTGCAGGACTCTTAGATTACTCAGTGAAAGCAAGTGTGATGAAGTATACAGAGATACAAAGACTGCCAATGGGGGGACTCTGGAGTCAGATATGGGTCCAGTGGTCATCGTTCCTCCTGAGATTCATCCCTTTTCCATTTAAAAGATGTGATTACACCGCAACAATGCGCGCACACACTTTTACACACGCTCTGCTGGCAGTGGTGATCCAATTTAGGAGGTTAGAAGGGAGGGATAAGGAGATAGAGGGAGCAAAGAGGGGAGTGGAGGGGTGGAAGGCAGCCATGTAAGAGATGCAATGAAGGAAAGGAGGAAAGCGCGTCCTCTCTCTCTCTCTCCTCTCGTTTGTCATTCTGTCTGCACCGTATGCAGATGAGGAGCTAATATGATATCTCTGCTGAGCTGATGGATGTTTAAAATGATATGGCAACCCTGAGCAGCCTCGCCGCATGCTGCCTGCCAGGGATGGTGTCTGTGTGTGTTTGGGAATGTGGTAGTTTGTGTGTCAGTCAGTGAAAACCATATCCTAATCACTGTAGCAATGGTACTTATGCTCTCAAACATACAGCTTCCATTCATTTAGCTCACCATTAAAGTGGCTAAAACCTGTATTTAGCACCAGCCATACATCAAAAGAGAACGTGGAAGGATCCACTAGCAGCCTGAAGAGAAATATCACCAAAAACAGCAGCTTCTTTCAGCACTACAGAACTTTACAGCAGGCTTCTGCTCATTGTTTAGCACTCCAGTTCATGCATTTACTGCTTCTGGTTTATTCACACCTCATAACATCAAATTCAGTGGCACAAAAACGCCGCGGCCTCGCTGAGAAAGAAAGAACGCGTCACAAGATCATACAGAATTTAAGGCTCCAGGTTACACAAACCTATTTGTAAGAGGAGGTGAATCATAAACTCACCATCACTCGTTAACGGATCGACCTTTATCTTACCTTTATCAAATTAGATATCTCTAGCACATGTGCAAAATATAGACTGAGACCCCAAATCATAGCATAAGAAAAGGGAAGCAAAATAATGCCCAAAAGTCAATAAGAGACAGCATTAGGCTAATCTCAGGGTGAGGGACTGCAGTGGATCTTTAGTGCGATTTAAGTTGATTCAGCTGCAGTCAGCGGCCTGTCCAGGGATGCATAGTTGGCCAGATGTAAGCCAGCTTAAATGTTCATATAGCAGGTTTTTCTTCTATGTTAGTAGTAATTTCACTGAACTCTCTATGACTCCATGTTTTGTTTCAGTTACCTAATGTGTGACCCTTCGCCTACTTTATCTAAGTGAGTCTGAGCCCCTCTGGAAAAACAAATTCCCCACCTCTGATCTAGCTAAACTGGTTCCTTTTCTGCTTGTGCTTTTCATTGTAATGCACTTTGTCAACTCTTTCCGAGGGATGCTGAGATGTTTTGAGCAATCCGTCAGTGAAATTTGGAAACTTGCAGGAATGAGAGGTGGATGAGTGACTAAAACAGCTTCCAATGGGAGCGAAGGACACGCCCCACCGACAGGGTTGGCTAGAGGGTTAAACGCATACGCAGCCAGATCGAGGGATGCTAGCTGTCAGCGGCTTGGATGGAGCTTCAGATCTACTACTCTTTCATTATATAACTAAATAACATCTCATGTCTTAAGATTGTTATATTCGTCAGACAATAAGTCCAAACCAGCCAAATCACCGTGGCTTATGGGATTGTCACGAGCTCACCCAGCAAGAAGCCAGGAAGATCAATAGTGCGCACTTTTCTGCACTGTTGATAACTATAACTTGTACGCGGAAATGTTTTTGGCAAGACACTGACATGCACAAAGATGTCACGTCGAAGCTCGGGTTGCGCTCAGTATGTATATTGCGCTCATAAAAGATCGATAATAGTTGCTTGTCAATACGAGGCTGTTAAGAAAACATTAATATCGACGACTTGCAGTTTTAAATATGCAGCATGAAGTGCAGCAGAATTTCTGTGTTTGCTCATGTGCATATTTTCATCTTGTCATGGTGGTAATGAGAAGTGGGGGTGGCAGCGGAGAGTGAGAGGGGTAGCGGGACTGATTGGATTCTCCACAGACTTCATTAGTTAAAACAAAGCCAGTTGTCCATTTGGGCTCTTTCACAGCCTAATTGATATTGATTTAGTGATTTGCTCAAGGGTGATTTAAAAGCATGTTTGGTGTTATCGTCAGTGCTGCCTTCCCTCTCTTTCTCGCTCTCCGAAGGCAGCAGCGCTCCATCCTTCCGGTAAAGCTCGCAGTAAGGAAAAGTTGGCTTCTCTCTTTAGCTCGCCATTAACGACCGCCTCCGCCCACTTTGTCATTTCATCACCATCGCATTATTTTATGACATAATTGAGAAAAATTGAGGGAAATTATTCTCTTTTCTACCTAATTTCCCTTCATGATTCAGGCTTGCCAGTGCAGCGGATTAGCGATGGTTATCTCTTCGTTGTGGACTGCATGGACTGATAGAACATCCTCATAACTGCTTAATGATAGTTATCATAAATGGTTAGTGGTTGGCTAAGTGAAGCATTGAGATCAATGGCTGTGGTGTTAGTGTTAGAATGAAGGAGGCCTTTTATCATGTTGATGGATGGCAGGCCTGTCTTTAATGTGACATGTTATGATCATATCAATTTGTCCTCAGTTCTCATCGACATCACTTTATTGCCTCTCCGTCTCTCACAGTCCATCGCCCCACGCTGTAAATTCAGACCTGAAATGGCAGCGTGCCACAACGCTCCATAAACCAACCATTTCTCTTCCTCTACTGCTTCCCCCCGCTTTCTTCTCTGCATGTCTGGAATCTGCTCTTTCCTTCTTTTTAATCCACCCAATTCCAACTCTATTTCGATACCTCTCTTTCTCTGTTTACCGTCTCCCTCACCTTCTTCCTTCGCGGGCATCGACAGACAGCCTGAACGAAAGAGTGAAGGAATCAGACTGGGATTAAAATGTAATATCAGACTATTAAAGAGATTAGTGTTTGACATTTCACCGTCTGAGCTACCCTCCAATCTGATGAACTGGCATTCGTGATATTGATTTATTCCCCGGCTTCTTTTATCAGCCCACATTCACATGGACAGCAATAGATCTGATATGGTGGCCTTTTATGAGGCACCTTGTCACCGGGGCCTTAATGCTAAGTAACAGCCAACCGACTGGCAGGAATGGTTGTTTAGGAAAGTGAAGTTTATTCATCAAATCAGTAGTTTTGAAAGAGCGTAAGTGACTGATTCCACTTTCTCAAGTGGACAAAAGCAAGGCCTTGGTATTGAACCTGTTAATGAAAGCTTGAGCTGAAACAGCATCGTCACAAAAGAGCCTTAATTATTTCCAATTATGACAAACCATCATTGCAGCTGAATTATGTTGCACATCCGTCAAGGCTAACAAGGGAGCAGAATGTGATTGAGGTCATTAGTCTCTCTGTCAACACTTTTTTTTTTTTTTCCTTTTTGGAGAGAACACCAGAGAGTCGCAATCAATGGAGAGCATTCGTAGCAAACGGTTTCTTAAATAACCTTCCATTCATACGTATTTGCATCCATTTCTTTTTACTTGCTCAAGCTCCTCAAACGTGCAGCTCTCCACTTCTTCGCCTCCCTGTGTTACGCCTCCACTCAGACCTCAGATGTTTCGAAGAAACACCTGGGTTAACGACCCATTTAACCACCGATAGTGTGACGTTTTGCAGGCCATATAAAAATAACCAAAAGTCAAATTGCCTGTGAAGTTTGAGCGGTGACTTTTCAGTAGTGGGTAATGTACAGTATATTTACCAACCGGGTTTGCGAGCAGTGTTAGGCGCTGTTACTCCAAACTAGTAATGTATTACACATCACTTGGCCCTTAAAAAAAAAAAAAAAAGTCAAAAAAGCATTTTGTTACTCAGTTCCCACCCGGAGGAAGTAATTTGTTACACTACTTGTTGCGTGACTTTCGCGTTACTCTGCAACATGGTCCGATGTTGTGTTAGCAGTATGACACAGCTGTTTTCTTTCCTGAGTCCACTTTAACCGTTCGTGCAATAAACATAAAAGTACCTTTCATGTCTTAATTTCTCTAAAAATTGTAGACTGTAGCACAAGTGCAGAAATGTTTACATGCAGGTTATTCCTAAGGAAAATGCTGCCAGGTAGAAATAACAAAAACTATTTAAGGTGAAGAAAAAAATTGGTTAGTCAAAGTCAAAGAAACCCAGAAGACAACACACACAGGCTACTGTAGACACAAACGCACTCCTAAGTGATTTGTAACATCTTAAAAGAGCTTTTTTATTGTGACTTGTAATATCTCACCCAAACACAAAACCCACAGATTAAACTTCTTCTTCATCTGTGCCGCCATGCTGCTGTTGGTGTGGTGAGTGAGAGAGACCTGGGAGTTTGTTTCCCACTTTCAGCTTAAGTAGAAAATAATGTAGGTTGTGCCTGTGGGAGGGCATCGAATCACGGTTAATCTAGTTCGCATGCAGCCATGAATGATTTTGCATAACCTAATTAGTGACTGTAAATGGATACCAGCTGAACAGGTAAGACGGTATTAAAGTGTATCATTTGGTTCTTTCATTCTTTTTACGTTTTTTAAAATGTATTTATAATTCTATCAGATCTTTTTTTATCAGTTTTTCTTTTTGTCAAAAGCAGGAATTCGCTACCTTACCTTAATTAGGCACAATTAGTGAATGAAGGCTGTAGCTTACGTCTGAAAACGCCTGCTTCTTAGCCCGGCAGGCGCTAGCTTATTTAACCCTTTGGGCCGCCGGGCTTGTGATACAGCAGCGGAAACCGTGGTTAACTTCACTGTCGCTGGCTTCATTAACTAGAAGTGTGTCCAGAAATCCTCTCCGGCACCTCGGCGCCGAAGATGTAGTGTAAGCGGCACCTTTGGAAGCACATCAGCAGTGAGTGCTACATTAGCGCGCGCTGTGATGAGCAAAGGTCACCCACGTTTTGAGCTCAGTGGGTTTCTTCTCGAGTCTAGCTACTTGTGTAAAACAAAGTGAAATAGCATGAAGCTTAAAAATAGTCTTTTAAGTTGCTGCTGAGTGCTTACGGCTCGCGTGGTATGAAAGCTTCGGTTAGCGGCTACAACTGCACTGATTAACGTAGATGAATGTGAACCGAATGATGGAAAAACTTTGCTAAAATGCTTTCTGTGTGGAAATGGTGTGACACTGTTGTATTTATAAAAGCCCAAGGGCGACCTATAGAAGTGAAGACCTTTAAAATGTTTGAAATTAATGAAAAATATAAGCTTTGAGTAAGAAAAAGTAGATTTAATCAGCGGTTATACTGAATGTTCTTCATATAGGCCTACTTCGCACATCTAATTTCCCCCTCTATCCCATTTCCTGGAACCTTCATCTTTCCACCTTCACTTTGCACCATCTTATCATCCGGCCACCTGGTAATGGCCTCACGCTTGACTCCACACACACTAGCATTGTGTCCCTCGCCCCAATCAAAACCTTAATGCATCTCAATTTAACCACTGTTGTAACACACATGCATTTTTTTTCTGTCACTCTTACTCTTTCTGACGCACGCACACACACACACACACACACACACACACAGACTTTATTCTGTTGTGAAGAGTGACGGGGTCGGGGAGTGTGGCATCAGTAATGCGTGACGCATGCCTCCATAACGCCGACTTCATTTGCATGTGTGAGGAGGTCTGGGCTAATGGAGCTGATCTCTTGTGCTGTTATTAAATGGGGAAAGAGAAGGAGGGGGGGGGGATTATTATTAAAGAGGAGGAGGGAGAGACAAAAGGAGGGGAGGTCTTCTCATGTCTCCCAGAAGCTTGATGGATGATTCAGAAGCGTCTCCTTCACTGAGTTTAGTCTCCGTAGTTGTACAGTTTGAGGCAGCAACACACAAACATACAGGAAATGTGCATGCGTGTGTGTGTGTGTGTGTGTGTGTGTGTGTGTGTGTGTGTGTGCCAGCCTGCCTGCATACCCTTTGGCTATCACAAGGTAAATGAGGCCTAACACACTACTGCCACTTCTCCCTTTGTTCACCCTTTACCACTCAGGTCGTTTCTCTCACTGCATTTAAATGTCCTCAATATGTCACACATGCATGCATGAGTGCATGCAACCCTGTCAACACACAAAATACAGGTGCATGCACATGCACGCGTACACACACACACACACACACACACACAGAGTAAATTAAGTCTTTTGGGGCACTTGCTTCAAAGCCTTTTTAACAGCACACACATGCTCTGCTTTGCTGCAATATTTTACAGTGTAATTGTAATTTTCTAGAGCATTCATTTTTTTTAATAGGCTGCGTATAGAATTAATGATCGCCATGTTTTAGCTTTCACTATCATGTGCCAAATCTGCATTATGATGTGCTGCATCAAATATGTGCAGTGGCAACAGCGGCCTCTGTGGCTGCAAGTGGTAATTGCAGGATTCTGGTTCCAGAGTCATGAAAGCAAACACAAAATTGTTTTCTCAGTAGAAAACAGCAATTCAAAGTCAGAATTAGTTTGCAAAACCTTCGTCTCACATCCAGCCTCCAGGTGTGAAGTCCCTCAAGCCTGCATTGCTTCTAATTGCTTCTAATGGCCAGCAGGGGGCGACTCCAATTCCAAGTCCAATTGTATGGACTATATATATATATATATATATATATATATATATATATATATATATATATATATATATATATTCATCCTCATAACTTTAGGATGCTAATTCAAGGCTGTAAAAGAAAACAGCCACTTCACGGTAAGGAGAACAAATAGGTGTGTGGCGCAGGTAGGCATTTATAGACGCATGACCAGAAGGGGACTGTGTGGGGTTGGGTCCAAATTCAGATAAATTCAAAAACTAGCATGTCTTCTGTGCTATCATTAAGCTCAGTATCTACGTCCTCTGCTCTTCCTCAGCTGGGGGCCTTGGTCCATCGTGTCCTTCTACGTGTTGGGTCATGTGCGGGGGTCTAATTCGCTGTCCGGTGTTTGAAATTGGCCAATAAAAGTGGCAGAATAGCTGACGGGGTTGTGCCGCCTTTAGCTTAGCGTCCCGGTCGGTTTATTCTTCCGCTGCTCCCATGTACACTGCTTTCTCTTGACTCTACAGACAGGTCTTGTCCCGCCGGTCCCCTGCTGCAGTGTTTTATGTCCTCTTAATCTAGGCTCTGCTCTCAGCTTCTTCAGGACCACGACCTTAGTGTTGAACTTCTCCCAAGAGAAGCTCACCCACTTTATATAGCGCCAGGACAGGGGATGAAAGAGAACCCTTCTGATGACGCACTGACTTATAACAGGGTGCTAGTATTTCTTTAACAAACATCAGTGCATTGCTGTACAAACGTGAGATTATTCGTGTGAAATCGTGAGCTGCTTCTCCCGATCTCCTGGGATGTATATTAAAGAAGATAAATACAGTTTATCTTGCTACCCTTTAAGCTTTAAAGAAAATATGCGTGGTAAAGATTTTTCTGTCAAATGTAAGGAACAAAATCATTATTTTCATGTTATAATATCCACACATAACTGGTTTTATTGTCAGGAGTTCAGGGCTTAACCTTATTGTTCGGTACATAAATCTTTGTTAGGGTGATGCATCACCCAGAATCTGTCAGGATGATCAGACATTTCCTGGTATATCTTTAGACTCTAACTTTCATATTGAACACTTTTGTATTCAGCTCTTTAATAACCTTATTTACCTCGACTATAGTACAAAAAAGAGGGGTTTGGAAGCTGCAGGAAACCCGAGGTGCTGACGCTGAAACCTATAAGAAGATATCAAATGTAAAAGTCTCCAAAAAAATTGGTCATTTCCTCATTTTTGTAACAATGTCATTGGTCCGATCGAATTCGCATCTGTTCCAGTTTCCGCTCCGAACTACTTTTTCATAGCAAAATATTGAAATGAAATATCCGCGGACCCTTCTCGGGCCACTCCTGCTGTTCAGTCGGCTTCTGCGTTGTCCGTCCGCATGCTTAAAATCTTCAAACAGATTAGTTTTGCCAAAATATGGTCGGATGCTACGCTTCTTCCAGCATTTCAGGGATTTTGGGAGTGTGATCGCATGAATCAGAAGCAGTACATTTAGCCAGAAATATGATTTTCTTGGAACATGCCGAGGGTACAGATGGACAACAGAGAAGTGGATTAGAAAGGAGGAGTAGTTTGCAATGTTCTTTTGGACGTACCAGTTCTCTTTTTCTTGCTGTGAAGTATTTTAATCCAAGTGGCATTAATGGACGTCTTACGGTTTTGAGATGAATATCCCTTTATGAACTCAAAATGCTCTTTCACACAGCACATCAGAATCATTTCATTAACCCTTGAGGCACTCTTGAGTCGTGCCGTTCCGGACACACCAGCAAGTGCCCCCTGAATGCGGCATCAGTCATGCTTTGATTAATGAAATGGCATCTCATTGGTGCTGCTCAGGTCCTGATGCCGTCTAGTCCTCTTCCCCCCTTTAGCACAGCCATCTACTAGGCTCATCCTCCAGTGGGAGAGTTAAGATCCTTCTGGAGACAGGCCAGCAGCCTGTATCTGACATCATCTTAAGACCTGGCGCTGTTTTTCAGAGTGACAGCGGCTGACTCGCAAACACACGCAAAGACACTTCAGCACTCGCGCACGGACACACCGGTGACGGAGATAAGATTAAGATGAGGAACAAAGTGGGAAGCCTCGGGAAGGTGTGAAAGTCAAGTGCGGGAATGCATTTATCGGTGTTTAAAGATGTGTGTTAGGGTGTGTTGATTGGCTGGGGATTGTGGGTACAGCTTGTGAAGCGGGTATATGTGAAATGCACGGTGGCAGGTGAGAAGGAGAGGAAGCGTTAAAACGGAAAGTGTTAGGATGACACAGATGGGCGGCTGAGAGGAGGATGGAGCAGGGGAGGGGAAACAAGAGAAGCAGCTAGAGATCCTCGTGGGGCTTTTAGAACAAGCAAATATCAAATTGATTTACTGTAGTCGCACAACTGTTAATGAGACAGGCAGCGCAAAGGTAACTGACAACAAATGTGATATTAAAGTTTGTTTGTTTTTTAATCTTTCAAGCTTCCCTTATTTTAGCGTTTTGGAGGTCTGGATTTATTTTATTGAGTCTTACAGCCCAAATCCTTCTGAATCCCACTTTATTTTACCG
Organism: Pterophyllum scalare; assembly: GCA_024447675.2. Lineage (NCBI taxonomy): Eukaryota > Metazoa > Chordata > Actinopteri > Cichliformes > Cichlidae > Pterophyllum > Pterophyllum scalare. The sequence continues at coordinate 47,573 of JAMQGT020011279.1, forward strand.
TGTGGCTCTCTGTATACTTGATGCTGTTCAGTAGGGATGGCTCATAGTGTCTGTCTTCACATATCACTAATGCAGAATGCAGCGTATATGTGTGTGTGTTGTGTGTCTGTGCGTGTCAGATCTTCTGGTAATCACAGTGTCTCCGAGTATCCCATGGTACATGCCAGGTCCTGCCACCTGCTCCGTCTTTGCGTCGTCTCCTCCGCCGATGCCCAGGAAGCCCCTCAAGTTTTCAGCTTTGTTTTATGTCTCTGCCAGGCCCGCAGCTGCGTGAGGTCTGCAGGAGTTTGTGCGTGGGTTCACACACACGCTGCCAAAAAGCTGTCTGTCATTAAGCGCACGCCTGGCTTTTTTCCACCTGGACGCTGTTTTCCCATCTGTTTCCGTCGCAGTGATCAATTCTGACCCAAATTTTGTCAGGATGACTTATGTGGACCGGCGAAGGGCACGCGCACTCCAAGAATCGAGCCTAAAGTTGCTGTTGTCGTGTTTGTTTTCTGCAGAGAGACTTTTAGAGAGCTGTTCTCTCAGTGGCTCTGTAACAGGGCAGCTAATAAAATTCTGGTGTGAGTCAGTGTGCTGGAAAATGATGGACGGTGAAAAAAAAAATGCTATCCAGGCCTTAAATGACCACTTATGCCAAAATAACACTCTTTTAGTAAAAATTCTGAAAAGCTTTCAAGTAGTAATCTGACATTTCACCGTCAACACATTCGGCCGGGGGGGGGGGCACGTGGTGTTGTTTCCTGCCCCGTGAAGTCAGCCGTGGTCCTCCTCAGATCCATAATGGCGTTACCTGGCTTCCGCCTCACACCGTCACACTGTTGCTTTTAGAAAGGCCGTCTCCTACGTGCCCACAGTCTCAGCAGCGGTCACCCCTGGTGCAAAAACAAACCATGCTAATGAGTGCTCGCCTAAATATACAGAAGAAAATAACTTTCAGAAACACTGCAATGAGAACTATAAAGCTGATAGATCCACCAATTTTAATTCAGCTGGACTTTGTGGTTTAATTCTCTCAAACGTCCTCCTTAGACGCGCAAATCATTCTCAGTCCGGGTTTTGAGCTCCGTACCTCTTGAAGAGGACATCTGATGGATTGTAGTTCACTTACTTCTTCCAACCTGCACTGGGATTGATTACTTGGGCTTGATTGTGTTTCTCTAAAACTGTGATTTTTATCAATACAGAAACCCTGATTCATGGGCTCCTAAACTTCTGGATCTGGACTAAGTACGAGGAACTCTTAGTTGCTTGGCTGTGCTTTTAGTGTCATCATACTCTGATTGAACTCGCTGTAATTAAGTTTAATTATCTTTATAACTGGCTCACCTTTCCTGTAATGTCTCACGTTGCAAAGCGCGTTTTAATGTCGAGCTGTAATATGTGAGTTCATAAGTAATGAGAACCATGGAGTGTAAATGTTTTGAGGTTTTGTATATATAATGTAGTTGCACGTAGATTTAAAAATACGGGAGCTCTACTCGAGTTTTGTGCATGGTGGTTTAGTTGTGTCTTATTTGCATCTGTGTGTATGTGCTGTGTGCACTTCTGAGTGCAGGCAGTGTGTATCTGATGTTCCATTTACCCTTTTTCATAATTCATGGCACTGGGAAAATGGACTGAAGCGGAGGTGGCTATCGTGTGTGCGTGCGTGCGTGCGTGTGTGTGTGTGTGTGTGGCAGGATAACAGGATGAGCGTTCTGTAGAGATGAAACAGACAAAAGTGTGTCTTTGAAATGCAAAGAGTAGTGATAGCGCTGATTGGCCACTGTGTTGAGGAGGAGTTTTTTCCAAGCATTTCATCATAATACACACTTGCCCTCACCTCCCACCTCCTCTCACACACCCCACACACACACACACACACACACACACGCAAAGTTTATTAATGATAGCATTGTTAATTCATTATTATTTTATTTACCTCTGTGACATAAAACCCAAACTAATTTGGTGCGTCTCTGAGCTCTGGAGGGTTGCGTGTGTCTGCTTGTGCATATCTGTATTGCACTGAGTGTAATGCTGGCTCACACACACATGCATACGGTGTCTAGTGGTGGGGCCTGGGGACCAATTTATTTACATGCAGTGGAAGAGGAACAGAGAATTGGAGGAAGGGATAAAAACAAAAAGGGAAGGAGAGAAAAAAGGAAGCAGCAGGGAATTATGGAGAAAACCCAGTGGAACGAGCAAGTTTCTCTACTGTTCCCAAGGACAGACAAGAACAATTTACTATTTAGATGGCTCGGCGGGGATGTGCCTCCGCGTGTATTTTGTTTGCCAGTATCTTAAGTTGTTTCCAGAAACGCTGCCTTCGTCGGTGCCCGACTTGTTTTGCTTCCAGGGTTAAAAAGTGGCTTAAAGCGGCGGTGCCACGTATTCACTTTGAAAACAGGTAGAGTTTAACGGGCGATCGCCTGCAAATGATGCAGTCGCAGGCTTAATGAAAAGCTGCGTGAAACAGTAACCTTCCCCGGCTGCCCCCGTTTGCTGTAAGAGACACAGTACACTAACTGTGTGAACGCACACAAATGTCTCTTTGCAGTAAATCTGAACTCTTCTTGGCTTTATTTTGAAGTAATAGGGAGGGCGTTACTGTTGGGTTGGAAAGATGGGAGCTCTGCCGCAAACCGGAGCATGCTGGACATATACATATGACATGATGGTGATATTAAACTTTATTTCCATTCGTGTATCTATTTTCCATTGTGTATATGGTTCCAGATCCCTGTAGGCCTGCGCTTCCCTCTCTCTAGCATTCGCTGGAAGGATTGGGGAAATCCCAAGCCGGCCGCAGTCTCTCTCTTGCGTCCTGGTGACTCGTCTCAGTTGAAGTTTATCAAAACATGTAATCAGCTGCTGTAGGAGGAGTCCATCAGGCGTCCGAGATCGAGTGGATTCACCTGTTACACTCTGCAGCAGCCTGTGTTAAACCATAAGTCTTTTGAAGGTTCCTTGTTTTTCCACCCACCTGCCAGTCTCCGTGTCCTCTTGTGAACATTTCTTTACAAACCGTGGCACCCAACGCTCACAGAAAGCCTGGAACGAAGTTCATTTTTTAGCCACTTGTATCCGGAATCTTATCCTTTTGGTGACTGCACACAGTTTCTGTCCACAGGTGATGGAAGAATTTAGCTCAGCCGGAAAATCAAAAGTCTCACCTTCACGCTTTGCAACTCCTACTCTACGTTCCCACCTTTAAGGGCAAGCCACTCTTTTTTATTTTATTTTTTTCTTCTTCTTCTTTTTTTCGCCATGAGAACCACGGCCTCACGGCTCAAGCTTCTAATTCTGATATCGGCCGCTTTGCGCTCAGCTGCAGCGAGCCTCGGCGATAGCTGGAGGTCGCTGCTTGATGAAGCCAGCGTGACCTCATCTGTAAATAGCAGAGCTACACACACACACACACACACACACACCACTGCAGAAATGCACTGCTTGTGTCTAGAAAGTCTGGGCAGCCCTGGAGTCCAGTGGCCACTGAGAAAAACACTGACTGAAGATTTCCCCACATTAAATGCTCAGCGCCTGCTGTTAAATATCTTGGTAGGAATTTATTATCAGACTGGCAGCATAAAATTAGAGAAAGGGGATTTTAGGTGGCGGGAATAAGATGCTTACCTTTGCCAGCGTCCCTGTTTGGACACAAATTATGTTAGATTTGTCTTTTTACAGATCTTTAGGTTAATCGTTGTGATATTTATTTTATTTTCTTCTTTTCTCTCTGTGTTGCAGGCAGGACGCCAGTGACCTCTCCGGACCGATACAAAGGTACTGTAATACATCTTTTCCTCATCTTCCTTCTCTTTCCTTTTCCACCCTCGCTCCTTCGCTTCCCTTTTGGCCTCATCTGCAACGAAGCGTGCCATCTCCAGGCTTAAGGCCAAGCACTGGCTGCATCAACACTGGAGTGGTGTTTTGGAAGGGGGTTCGTAGAAGGACAGGAGGAGGATGAGATGAGGTCGTGGGTAGACGGAGAGAAAGACAGAGACGTAAAGGAAGAGAGGGAAAGGGGAAATTAAAAGGGAGAGATGTGACGTGCCTCAGATCTATGGCCAAAGAGGGTCATTAAACTAAACCCTTCGGCGACAGAACGACAGATCAAGAGAGGGGAGAGGGAGGGGTGGGAGGTTTAAATAAGGGCCAGCCTTAAAATAGCATTACCTATTTCTCATCTGAGGCCTAGTTAACAGGAAAAGAATGAATATCCTGCCCTGAAAACCATCAGTGCCCTCCCATTTCTTACAACAGGGAGTGAGAAGTTTTTAATCCGTCAGCTCCATTTAAACTCATAAGGATTTCTAATGCGCCTATAATGCTTTATGATCTGAATTATAATCACAGATAACGCTTGCGGTTGCAATAAATATTACCTTTACGAACCGCAGGTGTTAATGACTGGTTATCCAACAAAGACCCTAATAATAGAACATCTCGTAAACATTTATAGGATCCATAATGCATCAGCAGTAAGTACGGTCACTGCTGCATTGAAGGATACTCCGAAACTACAATTGTGCTGCGTTCGCGAACCGCGGCGAGAAACATAAATTTAGCAGGCAAACAATAAAGAAGGATAAATGTTGTGTGGATGAAAATGTGAGTTTTTAAAGCAGTTATTTCTCTTTATAACACAGCAAAAAGACAACAAAGACAGAAGGTGATGAAATGTTCGCTGTGATGGATTACATATCCTTAGTGAGTTTTAAGTCTCTGCGAGCTGATTTTTGCTCTGGAGTGAAATGAACTGAGTCTAATGGCTCCCCGGAAAGTAAGAAATCCATTTAAAAACTTGCTGTATATTTGGAAAATGCTCAGCAGTAATATAAAGAATATGCGATTTTAATGGACTGAATCGTGTCCAACCACTGGTGTGGTCCTTTAAGTAACCCAGTAGCTCTATAATTTTAATATGTATCTTTTGTTTTCTTTATATATAGATGTGTTTTTGTGCGTTTTAAAAACCAGTCTAACCTCTAAATAAGCGCTTTGTACTTTGGAAGCGCAGGAAGAAAATGGATAACATGTTGCGACACAATGATGAGTTCTACATCTGCTGATTTTCAATACTAAAGTCTTTAAATAGCATCAGTCTGAAGCTGCTCCTGACAGGCAAACACGGCAGGTAAATCAGCTGAGATCAAAAAAACAAGATCCGGCACGGAACGCGACACTGGCGGGAAAGAGGCAAAGCAGGAGAGGAAAAGCGAGAGACGACGACTGTGGCTGTGAATAATTAGGCAAAATAGTTTGCTTTTGTTTTTCTCTCTGATTGGAGAAAATAAGCGAGGCTGTGACTGTCGCATGAGCTCTCAGAGACACACACCACTGTGTGTCAGGCACTAATCCGCCACACAGCTGCGTCATTCCGGAACGTGTGTTTACTTCCTCTGTGCCTTTACCGCCGCCGCCATCGCCGCCGCCGACCCCCCACAATCCCCCGCGAACGCACAAACACACACACACACACACACACACACACATACACACAATCGCACAAAAGAGAACTGGGCGTATAATTTGATCCTGTGCGCTCTCCTCCTCTAATGAAGCTCTCTGGCGGTTTGACTGACACCCGGCTCGTTATTTAAGTGTCTGTTTTGGGCCAGGAGGAAGAAGAGGAGCTGGGGCAACGATGGAAGAAGAGGAGGAGGAGGAGGAGGAGGAGGAGGAGGAGGGTTGGGGAGAGAAAGATAGGAAAACTGTCAGCAAGGGAGCTGAAAGAGAGGATGGGATTGGAATTGGGAGGATAGGGATAGATAAAGGGACTACAGGAAATGAAAACAGTCTGGAAGGATGGAGTAGGGACAGAGAAAAAGAGGATCATGGGAGTCGTAGGGAGTAAATGAGAGGTGTAAAAAAAAGGTGGAGAAGAGGTTTTTTAAAAAAAAAAAAAAGACGACAACTGCAATCAAGAGAAAAGGAGACAGTTCAGGAGGAGGAAGAGCTGATGCCGGAAACAGGGGTGATGAAGGGTGTGGAGGGATTGTGTGCATGAGTGTGTATAATTGCGGGTCTTTGTCCTGATAATGTTCTTTGAAGGCACACAGCTGATAATTAGCAGGCATGGCTCCACGGATGCCTTTCAGCATCGGTCATTATGAGCCGCAAAACCCACTATTGGCTCTGACATGACCTCCTGAGATGGTGGGGACGCTGCGTTACGCACACACGTGCGCTCACGTGACAAAACGCACCAATTGTGGTAAACAAGCGTTGATTAGTGTATGAATAGCGTAAGCTCACGAGTGGAACAGATACAACAGCTCTCTGAAGGCCTCAAGTTCCTCTTTGGCATGAGGGCTGCAGGTGCGTGTGACACGCACAAATGCACTCGCACTTCCTGTTTACAGAGCCAGACCCACACAGACAGCAGAGACTGTAATTACAGGGATTCACACAATGTGGCGTCCCGGTACGCTGCGTCCGTTATTGCCTCCCCGGTTGCCACATGACAACAGCGGTCTCCTGCTATGGAGACTGCCTGATGCGCCGCTCCTGGCCCCACCTCCCCAAGTATTCCCACATCTGAATATTTATGAGACAGGAACTGGCAGTAAGAAGACAAGGGCTGGGGTATTCTCTCTCCTCTGCAGTGACAGTTATCAGTGTTAAAGGCTCCTTCCTGAGCTTTAATTTGTCCCCCAGTGAGAAAATGTCCAGTAAGAGCAGCAGAGTGGCAGATTTCTCTGCAAATTTTTTTCGCCACTTTTTGCACCAGACCTTAAAGATTCGATGCATTTTGCCAATAAGGGTAATGGCGCCGATTTTTAACACAAAAACACAGGCCAGAGAAGTAGCAGCCTGGTGTGCTGGACATTCTCACAGTGCAGAAATTGCCTCCAGTGCAGCACGTGCAGCTTTGAAGCCAGCAGAAAGGAGAGGATCCAGGGGTATCTGTTCCTGCTCTGCTATTTGCATCAGTTTCCTAAAACTTGAGCATGGAAATTTCTTCCTGGCGTGATCAGAATGTGCAAGAAAATATCAGCACAAGGTCCTTCTGCTACCCTTTATCTGGCTTTCAACTTAGCTTAGGTGCCATCATGTGACCAAAGAGCGGATGCTAATCAGGTGGTTACGAGTGGCTAAAAATACTGAAACTGTTGCAGCAGGAAAAGTGAGATTATAATTCTTATTGGGTTTTTAATTGTGGGAGGCTATGCCGGTGTCACGCTCACTGTTCATCCATTTTTCATCCAAACACATGAATTATGAAAAACTGCTAATAACGGGGAGGGAAAGAGGAGAGGAGAGGAGAGGAGAGGAGAGTCTGTGTGCAGAGAGCTGGATGGACTTTTAGATTTCTTTTCTTTTGTTCACTTCCCAACAATCTGTCTCTTTTCTCTCTCCAGAGAGTTTTTTTCTTTTTGAATGACACAGGAGTTCAATTTGTGGATAAAACACACACACACACACACACACACACACACACACACACACACACATACACAGAGGCTGGGTGGCAGGTGAACATACAGAGGTCCAGGAGGGGCTTACTTCTGTATGTGTGATTTAGACCATTGACCTGGAACACATTGAGTACTGAGAGAATAAACTATAGACACACACACACACACACACACACACCCTTCATTACTGCTTGCTCTTTCCCATTAATGCAATAATATTAACAGTTTTTATAATGGGTATTTATTATTTATTATGTCTTGTAGATCATGGCAAGTATTAAATAATGTTTACTACCACTATTTCCAGATGTATTTATTTCATTTATTATTTAATTTATTGCCATAACTGTTTTTATATTTTAACATATAATTGCAGTTTTTTATTATTATTTTTTTTTAGCAAGCATCAATTAATATAGTGTTAAACCAGTATAACACAATGTAGTTTGTAATATCTTACTATTTTTAAATGATCTCAGCATGTTTTTATTCATTTACTTTTTGTATATGTTATTTTTGTTATTTTTATTTTATTTATTATGTGTTTATTTTGTTTTCTAGGGTTGCAATTTTTTTAATCTCATTTAATAATACTGGAATTTTTTTCCTATATTATAATAGATTCTTAATCAATCCAGAACAAGGGTAGTATGAGAGCAGATTCATCTAAACCACCACACACACACACACACACACACACACACACACAGAGTCAGGGCGTCATGCCCCAGGGTTTTCTGGGAAAGTGGAGTGTTCCTTCTTCCAGCTGATGCTCCCTCTCTGAGACAGGGAGAAGCTGAACTCATGGGCGTGTCTTTGCATTGCAGTGATTTCCTAAAATGATCAAATATATTGCAGTTATGATTGTGCATCCATTTCACTTGAGTCCTGATTGCAAGTGCGCTCTTATTAGCAACTTCTACTCCAGCAGAAACAGTGTTGTTGCCGTAATTAATCATTATCACATTAATTTTGTTTGTATGATTACTGTACCGCGGTATAAAAAAGCACTTTTTTTTTTTTGTTGCTGTTGTTCTCTCTGAAATTAGTTCTTCAAGCACAGTAATGATTCAGTAACAAGATTGTGATGTGGAAAAATATCTTTAGATTTGCTTTTACTTTCCTTTTCCATTTTCATTTGCTTGTTTGCACGTTCCCACATTTTTCTTTTTTTTAAGGCACATATGCATGCCTCAGTGTGTGTGTGTGTGTGTGTGTGTGTGTGTGTGATGTTGGGGGAACTCAGTGTGACTTTTTTTTTTTCCTCTTTTTTGAGAGGCTCCAGATGGCTGAGAGACAGGTGAGCCAATTAGCGAGTCTCACTACACAGCAACATCATCACACCGGCGGAGCACGACAGTGAAACACACAAGCACACACACCTATACACACACACACACACACACACACACACACACACACACACACATACAAGCACACAAAAAAGACAAAACTACCAGTATTCCGCATGACTCTGCTGTAATGTTAGCTTCACCACCGTAATGTCCTGATGTGTGTCTTAGTCCGTCAATACGCCGTCGTGAGCTCGTCAGTGTCACAGCGCAGATGAAATTGATTTTGGAATATGTAACGATTCTGGGAAATGATGACAAATGATCCCCTAATGTTAGCTTATTATCACTCCTGCAACATACAGTGCTGTGTGACTATACTGTGGCCCATTATGCATGTTTTATACGACCCAGAAAACAGGCATAATGGGCAGATTTGAATTGATTTGCTTGTGTATTCATTTATTTTCAAGGAGCCAAAAATATTTCAGCAAGCCTCGCTGATGTTCATTATAATTCTAATGAAGTCGAAATCTTCACAAAGGAGGAGAGAGCGGCAGGAAGACAGCAAGTCTAAACAAAACAACAACCTTTATCTGTCTTCCTCTCTTTATCCCTCTTTCTATCCCTCTTTTTTTCCCCTCTCGTGTCATCTCTTTTGCTCTGTTTCAGTGCCGAATAGCTGAATATTAGGCGCAGAAATTGCAGACTTTGCCGGTAATTAGCCGTCAGCCGCGGTGGAAAACACACCTGACCCTTTGCACTGCTTCCAGCTTCTAGATGCAAACAATGCCCACACACATATGCATCCATATGATGCAACACATGCACTTGTATGGTGCTTATTATTTAAAAGGCTGCTGTGTTTGTGTATTTCTCTTTTGTTAAGGGGTAATTGAGCAGCCATGACGGCTGCTTTCCCACCTAATGGAAGGGGACAAATTAATCTCTCTGTGCTAATGTCTGCAAATGGAACAGGACCACTCCTGCCACCTCCATGCTCAACCAACCTGCTTGGTGTTAGTGCATATGAGGATAATGTAAAGCTCTGTCAGCTCTAATGATGGATGTGGCACAGCCAGTGTGATTTGCCTTCTGGAAAAAATTTTGGATCGCAAAAAAAAAAAAAGCATTTTTAAAAAAAAAATTGACTAATCATGTGGAAACAATATGCTTTTGTGGTATAGTTTTCAGGCCAGTCTTACCTGATACATCTGCTTCCAATGAATCCCACACCTCGAGGTATGAAAAGTAAGTGTGCGTATAGGATTGGTATTAAGTAGATACTTCTGTGAGGAAAAAAAAAGTTGTTCTGCAATAACTGCAGTAAAAGGTAGTGGCAATAAAATTGCTTTTTTTTTTTGTAAGTTAGTTAGTTAGTCTGTAAATAATGCAGGCATTGCACAGTCACACACCTTGAATTTGTAAGTGCTGTGTCTTCGCATCTTAAGCATTTTGTATGATCTTTGTGAAACTGTGAAAATGTGTTTAGACCATAAACAATCATATTCATAGACTGAGGGTAGACCTATACCAATTTTGTGCATCCTCAAATATGTCAATCTAACTGTAAATCAATCGAGCATAGCTTCAGTTCAGGCAATGCAGTTCAATATTGTAACTGTAGCACCAATTAACGACGACAGTCATCTCAAGACATTGTAAATAAAGACATCACAATATTAAATGAGAACCTCAAGTATCAGACGATCTGCTATGAGCGGCGCTTGGTGAAGGTGGGAAGGAAGAACTCCCTTTTATCAGGAAGAGACTTCCAGCAGAAACAGGTGAAGGAAGCAGGGGGTTGAGGGGAAAGAGAAGAGAAGAAAGGACTTTAGAGAGAACGTGAATGTAGTAATGCCACAGCTGCAGTTGAGGAAACACACTTGGAGGCTGGAATTCTCTTCACCCGATGTGCAATTTATTTACAAGTGTTGACAAGGAGGGTCAGGATGGTGATATGACCTAAAATAAAAGATACAAAAATTATAAAAAACAAACTTAGAACTATTCAAAAAAAGAAAAATTCAAAAAATTAACTAAACTAAAGAAACCCAAAAGGCTAAGGCCATGACTATTGGGCTCTAGCCAACATACTAGGCCTGCTATGCCACCCTCTCTCTCCCTCAGGAGCGTTAACTCTGGCTTATAAAGGCTAAGCCCCGCCCCAGAATAAACCACACAAAATTCACCAATTAAGTCTCCCAATTAGTGATTTTCTACCTATGAGCAAACAAAACATTTCAATTACCTCCTTTAAAATTCTGACACAAGATCATCAAAACACTAGTTGGTTCACTGTGTACCAAAGACTGTTTCACAAGGAAAAAAAAGAAAATTCCCCCTCTACATTCTTACTCACATAGTGAGCTCCAATCTCCCCCTACTATAAAAAGATTTGGAACCTTCCACATCCTGTTTGGCCGTCCAGATCTCCAAGATGGTGGCAGCATGGAACAGCGCATTCAACCAACCTTTGGTAATATTGACATGACTTGGTGCTTACAAATGGTTTTGAATATATGGGCCCATTAGATTTTATTTTTCTATGGCATGGAAATAATGAGTGTTAATGCTTAGAAATAAATACCAAAAATCTGCATACTGTTGAATCTAACTGCAATTAAAGTAAGGCAATGAAGGACTGGACCAAAGTACTCTTTGGCCTCACGTTTACTACTGAAACAACCTCTATTTTGCCGGCAAGATGTTATAACTAATAGAAGTCTCTGCAGTCAGTTATTGGCCATTAAACATTTATAGGGCACGGGTTACCCTCTGACAGTGAACAACAAACAGGACAAAATACAAACTATGGGAGTAGATAAAAGTATATACGTATGGGGAAGGATGAGGGTTACCTGATCCAGCTCTAACTATAAGCTTTATCAAAAAATTTTAATTCCAGTGTCAGCAGATTTTTTTCAAGCAGACCAATTATGATTGCATAATTGGTCAAACAGACTCCAAGAAGGCTCGAAAATTGTGTAGTAACAGCTACCATGTCTGTCTAGCATCCACAGCCTTTGGTGTGCACATTGCAACAGGAAAAATTTGGGCCTGCAGTCATTTAGAGAAGACCTGAGTGGCCCAAAGGTGCCTTTCACCAGAACACAGGCAGGGATTACTAATACTAACAACAATTTTGTAATGGAAAATTTATTTTAAGTGTCGACACTGTTGACTTTGTGGCACACACGGGTCTGTGCATTTGGGATCAGTCCCGAAATTTGGGGAGTTTTGAGGTAAATTCGATAGCATCAACAACCGCTTTTATGTTTATTCCGCTTAACTTAACTGTGTTCATTCCACTTAGTATCGCTGCGTGTTTTTCCCTCGGTCATTCACAGCCTCCTGCATTGGTACTGTGTTCCACCAAGGGGGCCCTCCCCATACTTTTAGAACCAATGAGTTAAAGTAATTTTGCAAACAGATTCCAAAAAATCTGCTCCGGCTTACAAGAAACATAAAAAAATATGTATGCTGCTTCTTCGCAAAACACCTGTGTGGCATCAGTCGGGCTGCCATCTCTGTTCCTGTTTGTACGTGCTTTGCTGAAGAATACAGGGGTGGCAGGCTGGGTGAATGTCACCCTATTTTCCCATCTTAATAGCCCATGATCCTGCAGCCATTTTGCCTTCTAAGCCTCTTCCTGTGGATGACCTCCAGGGAAGATTGTGTTGCTGCCGCTGGAGTACAGAGGAGTTGATTACGCGGCAGTGCCGGGGCTTTGTTCTAAGCATATGCCCGTCCTTGGCTTTGCAGAGAGAGAGAGAAAGAGATAGATGAAGAAGAAGACGACGAAGAGGAGTCTTATCTCTCCCACGGGGTCTTGCATCCTTTCATTCCAGATTGTCTCGGTGACCTTCTGGCCCCACCCGGTTCATCCCGACCCTTCACTGCATCGCTTGTTTACTGTCCCATAATGACATTGTCAATGGCAACAATACATCCGCTTACCGTGAGGTGTCTGCAGTCACAATGGATGAATGGCAGCGTAATGGAAAGGCGAATTTGTCCCATTGTCATCTCCAAGTCTTTGGAGGCTCTCTCCTACTTGGCCGTGTGTGCCGGTGTAAGATAAGATTAATTCTTCATATCGCGGGCTGATTGCAGAATCTTGTATCTAATGCAATTTTTATTTCCTCACCCCTCCTCCTTTCCTATTTCCCTTTTCTTTCGAACTGCAGAGTCAAGCATTTTTTTTCCCTCTCTCTTTGGGGGAAAAAAATCTAAATAATTTATCTGTGTTTTGGTGCATTTTCCCCCTCCTGTACTTGTGAGTGGAGAGAAATGGGATGGAGACAGACAGGAGGAAAGGCACATGAGTTTTTTTTTCTTTCCTTTTTTTTTTTTTTTGAATGGGATGAACGTGAGCAGCATGCTGAGGAGGGTAAGAAAAGGGAGTGAAGGATGGCAGGAAGAAGGCAGAGGGGTTGAGAGAGCGAACCTTCGCTCAGCTCTCGGCTGGAGAGGGGCCTAAGAGGAGCCTGCAGACTTTGGTAATCCCTCTTTTATTAATGTGAAGCCAAGCTCAGCAGAATGCAGGCTCACAGACATACCAGAGCTGCTCACAACTGACTGTCTTTGGGCCTCCCTTTCTGTCTCTCTGCATTCACTGTCATGACTGGCCATATCCAACCCCTCCCATTTGCCAGGCTAGTTAACCGCTAGACAGTTAAAACAGCATCGTGCCTGGCCCGGGTCCAGACCTAGTCCGGTGCACTTCTGCCCTGCGAGTGAAGCTCTCGAGTCTTTTGATCCCGCTCAGGTCCCGGGCTTGGGTTTTGGCACAAAATGCATCCTTCCCGTTACCATGCCCCTCACGTTACCATGACAACCCCCCTTACATCACTCAGTGCCCCCCATGTAGCCAATGGGCATTGACCTTTTGCTGTCAGAGCGTGTTAGGGAGCGAGAGGCACAAAGTGAGAGGGAGAGAGAGGAAGCGGGCGCACGGCAGAAACAAACACAAATAGGTCATTAAATTGTAAACACAATTTAAAAGAGACAGAAGCTGCTCGGTCTGAGCCGCGCCTCAAGTTACCGCGATGTCAGCGCCACAGTTAGCGTTTGCTTTCAATGACAAAAACAAGATGCTCGTCTTCATAAGGCGTGATGTCACAGTGAGGGGGAGGGGGGGCAAGGGGGCTCCTGAGCTGGAAAACGTAAAAACAAAGCTTTAAATTAGGGCCAAATTTGGCATATTGCAAGGCGGGAGGATCCCTGCAACCCCAAGCTTCTGTCTGTCCTGTACGCTGCCATATGTTCTGCGCTCTCCATCAGTAGCCCTTTAACACAGGAGCGCATGCAGGGAGCGGGCCTCCAGCAGCAAGCAGAGACTGATGTGGGCCTTCAGAGGGATCCTCGTTAGGACAAATAAATGTAAGGAAGTATGTAGAAACGCCAATTAAAAGGCAACTCGATAGAATCTGAATTTAAACTAATGCTTGTTTTAACCTCTTAACATCTGCAAAGGGCTAAGGTTTGTGTTGCATGTTGTTTAGCATGTGGCTAAATGCAGCTGAGCCCCCTTTATGGTTCTCTAGTAGCCTGGAGCATGTTAAACGGTTAACGAGCTGCTCGAGTTTGTTTCAGCAGCAGTTGAAGTCCCCCCCCCTCCCCCTTTAATAAGATTTTTTTTAATACATTTAACAGGATTTGATGTCTTATTCAGCACATTCCCTTGCATTTGGCCACCAGCTTAGAATGTACTCGACCTATTTATCAGTCCTTAATAGATATGGCTGGTAGGCACCCTCGTGTACCTGCTTGTAGTCCAAAAAGTGCGTTATCAGCCCTTCTGATCTGTGATTAGCTGAAAGTAGCCCACATTCTGGAGGAGACTTCTAGCAGTTGTGTGAATAAGTGCGTGTAAAATCTCCAGTCGAGTTTTTCACTCAGCCCATTTTCACACATGCACAGCAGCCCTGAACTTTACCTGACAGAAGTGCATTTGAGGACAAACACTTTGAATCAGACATTGAACACCTGCCAACACTCCTGTTTTTCCCACGTTTCTCCCACATGTGAAGGCCAAATCCACATGCCCTCCTCTTCTGCGGGTTCTCCCTCACACTTTACTGTGATTAACTGTAATACATGCGTGTTTCATAGATGATCTGGCAACTTATCATCTAGGAAACACATTCCCGCTATTCACTACAATTTCAACTACAACCTGGCGACTCACAGCATGATTTAAAGGGTGTGCGCTGAGCTTATCGCTGCTCGAGCAGACCAGTTAGGGTCTTACTTTTCTGTTGTTGCTTCACCCCTCCAGTTACTGTGCAGACACAGTAAAATACCAGAAGTAACTGATGGTGAGTTGAGCCATATTTCCAATTCTTCGGATGCTGGTGAGGTTTTGACTTCTGTTCAAAAGATGCTTTCCGATTAGATCTTTCCAAATCAGTTACACACAAGTGAAATGTTGTAAAAGCACTACGCCTCTCTCCAAGTTAGTAAATTGGATGAGTTACAATCAGTTACATCAACACAAGTTGTCCTCTGGACAAATAGCGCTGCCGTCAGTGTGCAGAGAGCTGTCGGGACCGACTGAAAAAACGAGAGATGCTGCAAAAATATTCAACTTTACACGCTCAAGTGACTTCAGACCTTGATCTGTAGTGGTTATGCTGGTTTTTATGCGAATTTTTTTTTTCGTTTCATATTTTCCAGTCGTGTGTCTGATGCAGATTGTCCAGTGATGCGTGCTACAGAGGAAGGGCCTGATTCTCCGGACATTATCCAGAGCTGACATATGAAAAAACGCTTTTGCTAACCTGTGACTCTGATCTTCAGAGACGGTGTGTTTTACCCTTAATCCTCTCTGAACTCTGACCGAGTAGTTTTGATGCCTGGACCTAACCGACGGGTCTCGCGCCGAGGCTTTCGAAGTTGAAACCCTCTGCCGATTACTTGTGATTAACCAGGAGGCACAGCCACACCGAGGTGATAAGTGCCTATTAAGTTGGTGGAAGAAGACGCCTACTGGTGTGATGTCTGTCGGAGTGTTGCCAACTGGTAATGGCCATTCAATGGGCTCATAACATTTGAAACAGGTGCTTTAGATTGACATCGATACCTCGGATTAGACCACCGACAGGTCATGAAGGCCACACAGCAGCATGAGTGGAAGAAAGAAATTGAATTCTGGGATTACAGGATGTAGGTTGGCGGCTTTACGGAGTCAACAGTTCGACGTCAGCACTCGGAAATCACAGATGCGCATGTTTACTAACCTACAGCGTGCGGCTCGTGAAGGTGGAGAATGAGGACAAGAAGTGCAAAATGCACTGAGTGCATCACTTAGCATCGTGTCGCCTGACGTGGACATGCTATAAAGACGAATAATCGAAGTCCATGAGATGCTGTGCACACACTTTGTTGATGCAACCCTGATGCTGCAACTGTTAAGCTATGAATTATTATCAGTAAAATAAATACATTATGATTCCTCCATTTAGAATGGCACTATAGCAGTCTATATTTAAATTTAAACTCATAACACTGTTTTTTCCCCCCTCCCTTTAATGTCTAAATGCTGCCTAGCGCAGCTTTAGTAACTGAATGCCTGCAGAAGTGTGAGCTATTAGCCATGTAAATAACAAATCATCAGTCATCACTGTCATCGTTTATGCGTTGTAATTTGAATGCATCACTCCATTCACTGCTGTGTGCTCCTTTTAGGCTTTAGGTTATTATGCTCTTTATATATTCAGCCATCAGAGCAATAAACATAAGCAACATATGATAAGCGGCTGCAGCATATGTTGGATTTCGAGAAAATGTGTGAGATCATTAGAACAGAGTGCCAGGTATTTCCGTGGACCGTCTCGTGCTCTTATTCACCGCTTTTTTTGTCGACGGGCTCGCCATGTGTCGATATTTGTCACCGTCGCGTGCCCGCCATCGGTTTTGGCCGAGATAAAGCGCAATGAGAGGCCGATCCGATTTGAATGGTAAACAACAGAGGCGGAAATGGGTAATTAAGTTAGAAGTTAGCAAAAGTGTCTGCTGCATTTTAATGCCGATGGCCCGTGCACGCTGGGTAATTTAGGATTTCAATTGTTGTTGTTTTTCAGTGGAATGCAGGTGTTTTGTGAAGACTGACGATTTTGCCCTGTATGCCAAACATTCTAATGAAGCTCACGTACAATCCATAATTTTAACTATTCCCCCACCTGCCAGCTAGCCCCACGCACACATACACACACACACACACATGCACGCATGCAGGCAGTGCACAAACAGGCAATAGGCATAGTACCCACACACATACACACAATATGCACTAATGAAGCTGTTCTCCTTTCCTCTCTTTTTCGTTCCTGGCTCACTGAAACATGCATAAATCATAATAAACAGAGAGATGAATTTTTAATCAGCAGCTCCCTGCCTGTGTCTTCAGCCCCAGCCTCCTATGGGGAGGAGATGCTGTGATGTGCCAGGTATATGGAGCCCGATATGGCAGGGCCTCCTTCGGGAGGGCTGCTCACTGAGACATGCCTGTCTGGGCTGCCTCGCGCTCGGCATGATCTGCTGGACCGAGCCATCTCTCTGGAGTTGAGACTGGCCCTTCTAAAATGCTTGCAGGAGGCTTTGGACAGTCAGAGTGGGACGCCCGAGGTGAAACAGTAAATAAAACTTGGAGTTGGGTTTTAATTAGAGCACAATCAGTCATTAACATACATGAAATATAGATTCAGAACATATAGATAATTTAGAAAAGTATGTTCATAATTTTTGGTTGTGCTCTAAAAGATGAAAATGAACTTATGTAATATTTTTTCTTCATATTTGCAGGATTTTTTTTTCTTAAGTGTAATATATTTGTTTGTGTGTGTCTCGGGGATACGCGGGCTGTTATGTGTAGGTCCAGAATTTTTAACCCCGTTTTTTTTAATGAAAGCATCCAGTTATGCTGTTGTTCCCCCACGAGAGCCTTTTCCTCAGGAGAATAAACAGCTTCGCTTAGGCTGCTGAACATGAGAATACTGCTTCTCATGAGCAGACCAGACTTTTCGTCATTAGAGGTCACGTACTTTGGGCGAAACTCCGACAGAATCAGGGTGCCTGAAACGCTTCCATGAACTGGATTTAACACCGGGAGTTATGGGTATTTCCTCAGAAGCCTGAGTATTGCTCAATGGCCAAGTCAGCGACGGCCTGTTAATGTTCTGAGCTGGAAAGCAGTTCATGCATCTGCAAATAAAAGGTCAATAAAAGTACCATATGCAGGAGAAATCACACGTATTTGACGCGTGGTTAAATCGGGGTGGGGGGGGCTTGAACTGATCACGGACCTGCGACTTATACTAGAGGCTGTGGATACTGGATACTGTATATTTGTGATATACTAATGTTTTGCATTGAGGTTATTTACATTCCATCTTAATAAACTCTGAAAATTGAGTGCACAATTGACTTCATATTGTACTTGGCCGCCTTCCACCAGCGCAACACAACTTTACTGTGATGTACACGATTTATTTACCTCATAAAAACTTCATGAAAGGGTGGTAAAGCTGAGTTAAGCTTGGTTTATTTTCCACTCCGTCTGCAGCTCTGTATCTGGAGTCTGGCTCGGGTTGAGCTGTGCCAGAAACACAGAGTTGATGTGCAGTAAATGTGAATAGTGGGCATTGTTGGCGTGGCGCGGTGCCGGACTGGGCCGTGCCCAGTGGTCATGCAGGCGGTCCAGAGCTGGACTGGGGCTAGGTTGTTCCAGAGCTGTAGTATTAGACTCAAATAGGCCCACAACATAACAACATGAGCTGAGCTGTCACAGGGGATTACTTCAGCTAGGCAAGCCAGCGGGGTCTCCGCTGCTCTGCTGCTCTACCAGAGAGAGAGAGCAGGAGAGTGGAGGGGTGTGGGGAGGGGAAGATAGGGAAGGGGTGTGGGGGGATGGTGGTTGGTGGGTGGGTGGGTGGGTGGGGGGGGGCTTGTTTCTCTGTGAGAGAAAAGGGAACAACGGCTGAGGCTGAGAGGAACAAGGCAGAAGAGAGAGAAGCAAAAAGAGACAGCTTGTTGAAAACGTCTAGCAGTGGAAAAAAAAAAAAAAGAAGGAAGCCAGAAAAAGAGGACAAAAGAGGAGGAGGAAGGAAAAGAGCGCCAGCTTGTAGCCTGATAAGGTGCATTAGTTTGCTTGTAATGTTGGAGCACTCGTCCGAGCCGGGCTTTGTGGGGAGAGTGTGTGTTGATGCCGCTCGCTGCCTCCCTCCTCTAGCCGCCAGTGCGGGATCTGTGAGAACCGACGAGTTGCTGCCGCTGAGGTACACGCTCACAACACACATCTGTGCACATGTACAACACACACACACACACACACACACACACACGTGAGTACTCACATGCTGCCTCCATGAGCTCCAGCAAGGGTGCGCCTTTGTTGCGTGGTTACTTTGGCATCAACCAGGTTCATGGGCATCTTTGTGTGTGTGTGTTTGTGTGTGTGTGTGTTTGTGGGGGGGTGGATGGGGGGCCTGACCGGAGTACAGGCACTGGCTTATTCCTGTGTTTTTTTTGGAGATTTGATGTCAAGCAGGTTTTGCTGCAATGCCTCCTACCTGGACCTTCAGCCTCGGCGTTGTTAGCTGGCAGGATATTTCTCACTGCTTCCCTGCAACTGTTTGCCCAGCCAAGCGTAACATCCAACGCTTGTACTTCTGCTTTTTTTTGTGTGTATGTGTGAGTGTGTGTGTGTGTGTTCTCTGTCTTCCGCTCTATTCACCCCCTCCTCCTGTTGTGTTAGCAGCATAAGCAGTTCAAGCTTAAGTATTAGCAAATAATAGCCGCTAACAGTTTTCCTTTTTTCCTCCACTGCTTTTAAATGAAACATCTGGCTGGTCAGTGTCATTCACCTTTGACTTCATTCACAGTTCAGTTGTTTTTATTTATATACAATGTTTTTCATACAGTCGCTGTGTTTGCCTTTCAGCTAATTTACATTTTCGTATTATTCCACCCACATATGCATGAATATGCATGCTTTATCGTCTTACTCGCTTCCTTGGTGTCAAGAGTTGTAGCATTTAATGATGTCAGTGTTGATTCTGAAGCTTGTAATAGAATTCTGATGTCTTAAAGTTAGAAGAAAAAAAACAACACATTGTTCAGTTGAACCTACACAGTAACACACGTTATTATCTTATGAAACTGTAAAGATGTCGATTCTTTCACCAAAGACTTTTACTGCCCCCTAATTGTTAGAGGATTCGGTCTATGGGACCATCAAGAAGTCACCCACTGGTTTGTGAAGCTCAAATTTAGCTTTACAGCTTCCACCGTATTGGTTTTATTGGTTTAGTTTTGCCTGAGTTATTTTATTGTGGTTGTTATTTTTAAGCTATATATATATTGCAGTGTTAAAATGCGTACTTTAAGTTTCTTACTTTAAGTTTCCATCAGTATTCATCACCAGTGGTGGGAAATAATTTGTGAGATGTTTCTACGGCTGTTTAAAATCAATAAAAAATAGAGTGCAGATGGATCGGGGGATCTCAGCAAGAAGACCAACAGCACCCACTCGAGCAGCATTTGACAGTGTCCAAACCAAGTAACAAAATCTGAATTTGTACTTGCTTCTTATTTACTCAGATCGCTGCACTTTTTTTTTTTTTTGTTGCACGCTTTATGGAGGGATGGCGGTTGAGCGGGAGATGATGGAGAAATGCCCGTTCTTGTTCTGTACGTTGAACTGTTTTGAGAAATTGGACTAGAGGAGGAGGAGGAGGAGGAGGAGCTGTATCAGAAGAGTAATGAAAAGCAGTGACAGCAGTGAGGATGAGGAGGGACCGCTTTCAAAATATGAGCCAGGCAGTAGAGGCACCTAACTTTCCTCTCTCCAGCATGCTTTTCAAAGTGAATCATTTTTATTTTTAAAGTTCCCATTACTGATAAATTTTCCCCCACCAGTCACACTTTGTCTGAACTCCCCTCCTGTTGCATACAAGATTGAAACAAGCTTCTGCTGCGCACCTGATCGTGAAAAACAGTCATGCTGAGGTTGACTTGTTTTGCAACGAGTCAACATATTTCATTGATGTTTGCAGGTAGTAATTTATTGCACCATAATTTACTGACTGAATCGGTGAATGCTTCATTGGTTGACAAATGAAACTGCTTTTGAGGCGTGCACTTCATTTGCAATTTCCCCATGAAAAATATGACTTCGAGCGGGTTCTGCATCGAGCAGTTTCTCCTGGCGAGAAACACGAGGGAAATTTTCCAGTAGTTTAAGCCCACGTGAAGGCTTAAAGGTAGCCTGGTGGGATGAGGTAGCGTGAACATCGTGCGACACTATCTGTGGTGCAAGAACGTCCGCTGCAGCAGAAGTGCATTTTGCAATAATCGACTTGAGGCTGCCCTGCAAACAGTGCATGTGAAATAAAACAGTAGCTGTGTAGTTCAAAAAAATGGAAAAATAGTTTATCAAAAGGTTCTTAAAGGTTCTTAAAGAAAAAAAAGAAAGAAAGAATAAGGCAAGAAATAAACGTGGCAGCACTCCAGCTCTTGCAAAACATTGCCAAGGAATCCACCAACTTCCTATAACTGCCTCAAAAGGATTTCACAGTAGATATTAAAGATGAAGCATTTTAGTTCATTAGCAGATTGATGCTTCTTTAAATTTAGGATGGTGTCTGGGGAAAAAAAACCACCCTCAAGTTAAAGCGGAGATCACTTGACGAACTACGCAGCCAGTGAAAACAGCTGTATAACGAGCTTTTTAGAGTCTTAACCAAAACGCTCCGGTGGCATCATTCCAGTTTCTTGGGTTTGACTTAGTGGCTGCAGGTTTTTAAGCACGCATTAAAAAAATCAGGAGGAGCGGAGTTTGATACATGTGGATGTTTGCGCCACGTACAGCCCACAGTTTGATTTTGAGAAAACGCATGCTCCCCAGAGGGGGCGGACCAATAAAACCACTGGTTAATAAACCTCTGCTTTCCTTTAGCGTGAAGGAGTCCAAGCACATTCTGAAACACTCACATTTAATGAATCATTCAAGAACAGCCTGAGATGCCTTGAGAGAGAGTATGTTATCAATATGTTTGGGGTTTACCAACATCCAGACTGCTGTCGTTACAATAAAGCTCTGCAATTGCAAATCAATGACATGGTCTCAGTTTAACCACCTTGCTTTGGGCTGCTGTGCCATGTCATTTCTGGTGTTGGTGTCTGCCCACTGCTCAAGTGTTTACTAAATCACGCTGCTTTGGTCTGGCCGACCTTCTCGGGGGTACGACTGGCCTTCATCAGCTGATAAAAGTGTCTTGGCATACACCTGACCAAGGTCTGCCAGAGCAGAACCTTCTGATTTAATAAATATTTTAGGAGTGGGCAAGACTGTGTGGGAGTACCGCTCATTTGTTCTTACAAAGTACTTTTTCTGCCACTCATTTTGGCGTCTAGAGTTTTTTTTTTTCTTTCCCAATTATGTCTTCATCAGTAAAAAGGCTGTAAAACTGATGATGATTCAGACCTCTCAAAGTCCTGACAGCCACTCTAATTTTTAACGGCTTGCAGCACAATGCTTCCCGGGGGCCAAATCCAGTGAAAAGTCCAAAGATTATTTTCTTTCTTTCTTTACAATTTTCACACCCACCCAGTGGGCCAGATTGGAATCTTGATGGTCCTATTCTAGCCTGCAAGCCATATTTTTGACCCCCGTAGTCTAAAGAAAAGATACTCTGTACCAAAAACTGTGGCTTTAGGGAGCTAAAGTGAAGGCATCTAGGCCTCTACAGTGTTGTTTTAAATCAGTCTCTCCTGAGTCTCCTAACTCTATCACTGTGCAAGTGCACTTGGAGTCCTTTTCAAAGTTGGATCCAAGTAATCATTATTTCACATCAGATCCAGTGTGCTAAAATACACTGTAACCTTACAAACTGCTGTATGTATAGGAAATAAGAGTTTGCTTATGTGAGTTAATATTAGTCTTCGTTTGCTCCACCCCTCAGATTCCCTCTTCTTCCTTTCGTCTTGGTGTGCTGGCAGTAAAACCAAGCAGCCCGTCTCATTCGCCCCACACAGTGTGCCTATCTAATGGTGTGGAGGATATTACGCTTCTATTAGAGCTATGACCGTTGGTTTAGAGTCACTGCCTCTCACTCCCATTTTCCCAGATGGGTCAGAGCAATGGGCGTTAAAACGGCCTCTGTTCTCTCCTCTGCCTCTCTCCCTCCAGCCTTCTCGAATCTGCTAAACCAGCCGTCGAAGCCTCAGTGAAGGGAGCGCACCTCGTCTCTGCGCTACAACGATTTAATCTGCCGAGCACCTTTTCAATCAAAGAGTGTCAGGCAGGGCCGCTCTCGACACGACTCTAATACAATGCATGGACACACACGTACAGGAAGTGAGGGCGAGCGAGAGCGAATACTCCTGCACGCACGCACGTGCACCACATGCCCAGGCGCAGATCAATACTCGCAATCATACAGGTGACAATAGGCGCGGGTTTATCGCCCCTGATTCACACCCTGCTATCATCACCTTCTCAAAATCAGACAATCAAGGGGGGTTGCTGGGGGGGGATTGAAGGCAGAAGTGCATATGTGAAAGAGGAGGGAGGGAACAGAGCACGGGAGCTTGCAGGTACACGAAATGTGTGAATATGTGCGTGAAATGAATTGAAATGGGTGTGAAAGTGCATCTATTTGCAGGCGGATGCATATGCACATCCCTTTGTATGTCTGAGTGTGTGTTTGCGTGCTCATGACTGAATTTCCGCTGTGTGCGACAGATGCGTTATATTCCTCCCTTTTGGGGGAGGGGGGGCCCCGCATCTGTGTGAGTGTGTATGAGGTGTGTATGTGTGACGGTTGTTATCAGAATGACACTATCCTGCTCTCTCTCTCCTGCAGCCCCAGAGGATCAGTGGAGCTGCACCAGTTTCAAATGAAAATAAATGAGAGGCAGTGACCGCTACTGCCTGGGTCCCACTTTAATGAGGAAAAGGAGCAGGGGGAGAGAGAGAGAGGGAGGAGAAGGAGGACAGAGGTGGAGGAGGGAGGAGAGGATGGGGAGGGTGGGGTGAAGGCAGGGGGAGAAATTGGAAAGTGAGGGTGAGATTGGCCCGAGTTGGCAGCGATGGGGCAGAGAGGAGAGAGACGAGTGGAGAAGAGAGGAGGGGGTTGTGATGAATGGAGGGCCTCTCTCTGTCACTGATGCGATGGCCAATTACAGTTGGAGCACGCTCCGATGCACTGCAGGTGGAGCGGACACTGTTTTGAGTGGCCAGAGAATATCCCTCCATCCTCCATTTGCATTGAGAGGAGAAATCACTGCACAGTGTACAACTTAGAGCAGCTTTAGGGGTTTACTTTCTGGTTCAAAAGAACATTACACCTTTGTGGGTCTGGACTGAACTATACAAGGATTTTTTTTTTTTTAACCACGTATCTCCAAGGATTATATGCTTCCTTGAGGTATATTTTTCTTTTGCTTCCCAAGCTTATTAAACCCTCAAAAGAGTAATGAAACACTGCTTTTTCAGCTTGGGGCTCCTACCACAATTATGCAGAGACAAGGGAGTGTGGCTCTGCTATACTGACACATTGTAACTCACATTTTAATGCACTGAGTACTAGTTCATTGTCAGTTTTGAACATGCATTGTAGTCCAGGAGACTTCGACAGAAGTCCCACAACATCCAAAATAGACAGCGTAAGTTACGCAATGTGCTCTGTTTTTATTGTCGCTGTTGTGGGATGTTTGCATTGTAACATGCGTTTATGATTAGGAATGAATCGTATCAAGTAGTTTTGCTGCCTCGGCATAACCAAACCACGGCAGAAAAAGAGAAGTCAAAGAGGAAAGCAAAATTCAAAGTGAAAAGTGAAGTGAAAGTGTAAAAATCATATATTCCACCCGCGGCCTTACAATTTCTTTTAGGTTTTTATTCTTCTGACTCCAGCAAAAAGGCGTTCTGGAGCAACTGAGTGATGGATTTTATGTATATAGCACAGCAACAGTTCTCTCACGTCGCTTTATATTGTAAGGGGTGCCAACAATCAGACGATACCTCATGAGCTAGCGCTTGGAGATGGTGGGAAGGAAGAACTCCCTTTTTTTAACAGGAAGACGAGGCAGAATCAGGCTGAAGGAGCAGCAGCCATGTGGTGTGACTGGTTGGTGAGTGAGGGGAAAGAGAAATTATAGAGAGATTGCGGGCAAAATACAAATTATGGGAGAGAGAAGATGGAAGTTAATGATGTAACAGTGGCATGTAAACACAGCGGTAGTAAAAAGGAGGAGAAGGCATGCTCCCCCAGCAGCCTGAGCCTATAGCAGAAACTACGGGGTGGTTCAGGGTCACCTGATCCTTAGTGAGATGCCATACTCGTACCATTTAAGGTATTTCTGTGTATTTAGGCTTTTTGCTTTAGGATTTGTGCACATCGCTAGCCCCTGTCTTAAAAAATACAGAGATGCATCATCTCCTGCACTAACATTTCTTAGAAGTGTCCTTTATGCAGTGGCAAGAACATTTTGTAGGCTTTCAAATTAAAGCTAAAGGTTATCTCACATTGTGGAAAGAGCTACTCTAAAAGTTAGTTTATGATGAGCATTTGATCACATAAAGCTTTAGGTTAGAGCTGTAACTTAGCCATGCTCCGGAGCTTTTTACTGCCATAAAAACCTGGTGTAACATAACTCGATATGAGCCTTTAAGATATCACAGAATTAACCAAAATGGAACAGAGGGCTTATCGAGAGTTTGCAGATACGAGGTCGTTCTTCAGCAGCAGCGATATGTTTCCACTTCAGCGTGGTTGTCCGGGCCTGTCTAGCAGAGACTATTAAAACTAGCAGACAGCAGCACAGCATAGCCGGGAGGCCTCTTCGGGGGCAGAGGACATCAAGTGTGTGTATTTGTGTGTGTGGTGTGTGTGTGTGTGTGTGTGTGTAGAGAGAGAGAGAGAGAGAGAGAGACAGACAGACCCACACATGTCATGTCGAGACCACCAGTGCAGACATTAGTGTGTGAGGGTCAGTGAGCAGGTCAGGAGGTATTTGCTCGACAGTGTTGGACTTGATCACGATGTTCTGTAATGCAGAATTTGTGTGTGAGTGTGTGTGTGTGTGAGTGTAGTCTATGTGTGCATGTGACTCTAGGGGTCAGAAGCATGGGATGTTATTTTTCCACTTTGAACAAGTTAAAAATTACACTCATCCTTCTCGGCCAAATTGGAGCAGACAGACATCAAACACACTTAACTCTTTACAGTAATTATTTCAGATCACATGCCCATCTTGGTTTAATGCCCATTCATTCACTTTGCACTTTATTACCTCGGCTCTCACCGCGCTAGCATCTAATTTAGACGTCTTCTCCAGTGTCAACAGATACCTATGCATTCATCATGGAGGGCTGGCTCCGTTACCTAATCCACATTAGGATATGGTACAGAATAAGATTTGCAATAAGGTCCTGACCAATCCCATGCATTAGCGAACCAATCCCATGCATTAGCTAAAAATAATTAGTCATGACTAATGAAGTTACTGCCGTGGTGCCAGATGTGTAAATGTGCACAGCTCAGAGGAAAGACTCCAACAAATAGCCATAAGCAACAAACTTCAGTTCCTGTTCTTGTCAAGCACAGATTTTATTGGTCTTCGTGTGATCCTCCAGCAACTTGAGTATGTAAACTGTGTGTCTTGTGCTGCTTAGAGGTAGCATCTGGATTTACAACTAATATCCTATCAACATCAAGGTGCCCGGTCATTGTTCCCCTTACAGTGTTATCCGTATAAGTCGTCTCGGTGTGGATCTTATTATTCTAATGTTTACCAGCAACGTCGATGATGTTGTTACGTGAATCTTATAAGCATAATCAAATGAACTGCGGTGTTGGGAAGGCTTAAAAAGAGTGGTTGGAGAATTTCCACTGCTGTCTATAGTGTAAATGCATTCTCGTCCCCGAGCGCTGCACGCATCTCTTCTGTCAGCCATCAAAAGAATAAGCACAAGCTGTTCTTTTGGTGTCGGTGCCTTGGCAGGCCTCCAGGTTGGAGGTCAAAAGGTTGACCACATCACGTGTTGCAGTTAGAACTTTGTTCATCTATCCATCTATTTTCCACGGCTTATCCTGGTCTGGGTCACTTGCCGAGCAGTCTAAGCAGAGACGCTCAGACCTCCCTCTCCTCAGCCACCTCCTCCAGCTTTTCCGGCAGGGCACCGAAGCATTCCCAAGCCAGCCGAGAGACATAATCTGTCAAGCTTGTCCTGGTTTACCCCGGGACCTCCTCTCAGTTGGACACCCAGGAGGTATCCAGGAGGCAGCCTAGTCAGATGCCCAAACTACCTCAACTAACTGTTTACCTTCACTTTTAGTCACTGGTTAGGTTTAGGCACTGATGCCTGCTTGGTTAGGTTCTGGAAATTCTGCTCATCCAGTGAGTTTAAATACGCTGCCAAAGGGGTCCTTTACAAGCGTCCACATGTGACAAGTTTTTGCCCCGGCTCGGTACATCACAACACCTACATTGTGCGTTGGATATGATTGGCACACTTTTAAGATAGATCAGGAACTCTGCCAAAAACTTGCCCAAGACATGAGCTCTGAAGAAAGAAGAAACAAGAAGAAAACCAAAAAGAAACAAAGAAAATTAGCTTCTTTTTAGTCCTTAACATTTCCGTCAATATTAAGAAGTGGTATTAAGTCTCAGCTGTATATGGTTTAATCCCTGAACCGCTGACATTCTCCTCTAGTCTTTCTTATGCTAATATTTGCTGCATGTGAATCTTCGCATACTGTGAAGGTAAAAATGTTTGAATCACTATAATAGCGTTCTTTTTTCTTTTTCACAAAGTGTCCCCATACTCGGGTCATCTTTCGTACATGGCGCCACTCAATTTTCACATGATGGTATTTCTGAATGTCCCTCTTTATCGTGAAAATAACAATATATATGACAAGCCTGACAAAACATCTATAGGTCTCCACAGAGAGTAAAAACGCACAGATAGTTTTCAGTTGAAGGCTCAGCTGAAAGGTTAATCGTAATTCTACTTCTGATTCCGGGAAAATAGACGTTTAATACGTGGTTTTTTTAATTTATTTTTTTTTTATAAAAAGCACCCAGCTGATAGGTCCAGCCACGGTGAGTTTGTGTGTTTTGTGTCAGATCGTGCGCAAAACAGGTCAGCGAGCATTTGGAGGCTGCAGCCCCACAGGTAGAGTTGGGATCCATGTTAACTGGAACACGATGTCCTAAACAGAGTCCAGCGAGGGCCAATAACAAACTGACAGAGAGAGAGGGAGAGAGAGGGAGCGGTGCAGTGAGTGATGGAGGAGAGGGGAAGGAGGACAGATGAAAGCATGAAAATGGAGGAGAGAAGGGGAAAGGCGACTGGAGAAAATATGGGAATGAGATCTGAAGATGGAACAGCGAGTGGCAGCGAGAGTGATGGAGAGAGTGTTAGAAAGAGATGTCTCTACTTTTATTTGGTTTTTCAGTCCATGGGGCTGAGCTCAACAGAATACGAAAGCAGCAGCAGAAGTAGACTAGGCTGGGCCGCCTGTAATAGCCTTTCATTTAGGAAGTAGACTATCTGCAAACGCACACACATGTACAGTGTGGAATAATCACCGATCAAAAACATTTTTTTTCCCATCGAGGATGAATGGTAGCAGTCAGGGTCTGTCTGGTTTTTGCTCCTCACATGTCCACTTAGGCTCAAACGCAGCTGCTTGCTTTTCTGAATTATTCATGAACCGCTCATTAAATATTCACGTGTGAAAAGCCGGCACCGTCAGCTACCCACAATCCTCTTGTCTCGGGTGAGATGCAGGCAGGAAGAGAAGACGGGCAGGATGATCTTTTAATGTATCTAACAGAAACCGGTTTTATTTAATTTGCTCCGTAAGATCAGCTGTTTTTGGCCCTCCCTCTTTGTTTCTTCCTTCTGTCTTGCCCCACCTTGTCTCCTCCTCTTCCTCCTCCTCCTCCTCCTCGGCCCTCCTCTTCTCCTTCATTCTAAGTGATCGATTTGGATTGCTCGGGCAGCTGAGCCCACCCCCCACCCCCCCAGCCTGAGGTTAGAGAGATGAAGGCAGAGAAAAGATAGAAATAACTAGACAGAGGGAAGAGGCGAGAAAGACAAAAGTATAGGAGAGCAAGTGAGGGCAGAGCCAGACCTTGCCATGAGCGAGCTCTTGGAGAACATGGGACCCTGGGGTGAAGAAAAGGAGTGAAAGGAGAGGTGATGGCTGAGAGTGAGAAAAGACAAGAACAACAGTGGCAGCAGGGAGAAAATAAGGTAGAAAACCATGTGTGAAATGCTCACTGGCTCTGAATACTGGCCCTGAGTAAATGCAGGCTCAAGGACCCTTTTGAGGTGTCGCGATTATTTTGAAGGTGGATGAAAAGTTCATCTTTGCTCATGCTTTCACAGCAGCATTTACACAGCCCAGCAATGCATGTCACTGTCTTCTCTTTTAAATAAACAGTAATTATGTATCCTTATTGTCTCTGTTTTCTTGGTGAAGGGAGAAGTGATTGTCACCAGGCACCAAGAACATGAGGAGGTGTTTAAATTTCTGCACATCTGGGCCTCTTACATGCTGCGCTGGCATAATTATGAAGGCTTGCAGTGCTACATACTGAAGGGGGAATAGACCGTAGTCAGCACAGGAAGTCTCCTCAGAGAAACTTGGCAGTGAATCAAGATTTGAAGGTTTGAGGTGACCAAGCAGCTGTAAGGGTTCGGTTTCCACTGTTCCCACCACCTGTCAAAGCTCGACTGTATCCTCGAAGAGGGCCTCCGCCCCAGCTTTAATCAAAACCTTACTTTCATACTTACTTACTGTAGCTGTCTTACATTTATATGAATTTTCTGGAAACTACTTCATATAAGCTTTTTGATCTATATAGTGAGTTGGAAAGCATAACAGATTTGGGCAGAACATTTTCTAGAAGTTGGTGCTCATGAGATATAGGCTAGGAGATATCTTGTTACTCACCGTATGGATGAGTGGTGTTTATATGATTTAAAACTGATCTTAAACACAATAAACAAAATTTCAGCCGTTCTTCTGTCTTCCGTGCCTTCCAGAAGATATTCCCTCATTGGGTTGTCTCTGTGATGGTGCTGGAGAGCCCTGTCCAACATGTGGTTTGACCATTCAGTGACCACCACCACCTGTGCTGGGCGTTGCTGCCGCTCTCCCCGCCTTATGCGTCCCGTGCCACCAAATCTAAATTACTATAGATGGAAATAACAATTTCCTTTAATTTCCTTGCTGAAATAAAGCCATGCAGCACTATTGTAGCTTAATTTGATCCACGTGGCTAAAAATATTGTTGCAGCAAACCCAACCCAGACACAAATCTATTGGTAGCTCCATAGGCAATATCAGCCTCGCTCTTTCACTGTGATTCTTTTTCACTGGCCTCGTGAGCGTGCCCATTTGTCACATGTAACAAGACTATCTCAAGGTCTAGGGCCAAAGCACGGTCCTTCATTATCAATCTATGCAAGGCTCCATTGTCATATGGATGCCATGAGGTCAGGATTTATCCTCTGTAGACCTCACGCTTAACATTAACCTACAGCCACTTGTCCATGATCATGCTGATAGTCATGCATGTCTGATATGCACCATATCAAGAACATAAAATGCACTCTCCCTCTACTTGAAGCCCATGTTTTTGTATCAGATTATAATTTTGAATCATTTTAAACACTGCATTCAGAAAACAGGCTTTTGATACCAAAGTTACACACTAGGGATTTTGGAAGGGGGCACAATATTGTTTCAAATCAACAGCAAAACACTGCACAGCTATATGAAATATAGCTGGGTATATACTTACAAATATATGTGCATTAAATGCAAGAGTGTACAGCTACATCACAAATTTGCATATTAAAGCAATGTTGCATGTGCCCCCCACCCCACCCCACACACGCACACGCACACACACACAGCGGTATTTTTTTAATTCAATTCAATTTCAATTCAATTTTATTCATATAGCGCCAAATCACAACAAACAGTCACCTCCAGGTGCTTTGTATTGTGGGTAAAGACCCTACAATAATACAGAGAAAACCCAACAGTCAGAACGACCCCCTATGAGCAAGCATTTGGCGACAGTGGGAAGGAAAAACTCCCTTTTAACAGGAAGAAACCTCCAGCAGAGCCAGGCTCAGGGAGGGGCAGTCATCTGCCGTGATTGGTTGGGGCTGAGGGGAGAGAGACAGGACAAAAGACATGCTGTGGAAGAGAGGCAGAGATGAATAATAATTAATGATTAAATATAGAGTGTAGTATAAACGGCCAGCAGTCTGAGAGCGAAGTGCTCTATTGGGGTGATATGGTACAATAAGGTCTATGAGATAAGATGTAGATGTAGCACCTGACAAGTCTGCACGCAGTGAGACGGGTGCTGCAAAGCCTCAGTCAAACGCAGAGGAGCACGGGCATGCAGTTTCAGCTTTAAGGCCTTTAAAATGTAAGGGTGGTGGCTACTGTCATTTTCAACGTGGTTTTCAGTCTGTAATATTGTGTGATGTTGACTATTACCAAGTCTTTGGGGTAATAAAGTCAATCAAGTAGATTGTGTTCAGATGCCTAAAAGGCATTTTGGGAGCCATTTGAATCAGCAGCGTAGCTGTAACGAGCCCATTTTTTCGAGAGCTCCGCCTGGACAACAGAGAAATGCAAATACATGTTTTTTCTTTGTTTTGGACGGGTGGAGTAAGAGAATGAAGTGCAGTCAGAAAGTTCACAAACCATGCCCGATTTAAATTTGGCCAGTCGCTCAGTTTCAATAAAGAGGTGGCGTATCCAGAATATGGAGGTCTTTCTTTATTCATACCTTGCGTGATGCTGTTGTCAGTTCAGATTTGGATTTGAGTTGTGAGCCGGCATCTGAAGCAGCTTTCGTGAGCATAAGTTCAGGCCTGAAAATGACAGCCTGCTGTGGGAATGCAGCTGATTGTAATGCAGCAGTTAGTTATATAATGTTCTGTACCACCCCTGGTCTGATGAGGGTCCAGTGAGGTGAAACATGCAGTCTCCTCCCCACTCCTGGGACACTCCAAGCCCTAAGGCACAGATGTAGGATCAGCATTTCCCATCCACACTCTGACCCGAGTGCTCGCAAGTAAACATGCAAGCTGACCCCCAAGCACAGCCGCGGGCCAAGTCCCACCCACGCCATACACTTACCCTGCTGTATGTGCGCATACTGAGCATTTTTTTTTCTGCCATTGACCCAGATACTCATGTTCTTCCCCCAGAGAGCCTCCTCTCTCAATCTAAGAGAGCCTCATTATTTCACTGGAGTGCCTCCCCTCTTTTCTTCTATGTAGGAGGATGAAGGAAGTGGGGCAACCTGGCAGTCGTGCTGCGCAAGGGGTGCGTTCAGGCCCACACCGGTTCCGCAGGGAGGCATACTGGATCCACACAATTAATGCAGCGTAAAATCGAGTCAGCAAATCTGCAGCAAATTATGAGCAGGTTCATTATTACAAGGCTATCCCCATGCGTAACTGTACCTTTCCGAACCCAGCCAACTCATTTGATTGTAAATCACCTAACTGGCCATTCGTTTGTGACGTTATGGTACCACGCCGAAGCAGGGGGACCGAGTCCTGACTGTGCATCAGTTATAATTAGCTTACTGGAAAGTAAGAATCCACTAAACTGATATTTGGTCGGTTGATAGATTATTGTGGTGCCATGATGCGTGTTCCCTTAATTCAGTGAAGCATGCAGTCAGACCAGAAACAGCCTCACACTGAAAAGACACAGTGGGCTGCACCGGTGTGGGAGTGTTCATAGTCATCTGTGAGATGGTGACATATGATCCAGGAAGTCCAGTTTGAGAAATTACACCAGGTTTTTTTTTTTCCTGCATATCAATAACATAAGATGGAATTTTTTCAGCTCTGGAAAGCAAATGCATTGAATTGCAGTCTTCGTATCACAAAGGAAGCCAGTGCACACTCGTGTATTTTGATTGGCCGGAGCAGCAAATGATTTTGGATTGCCCCACACTAGCCCTCTGTTAGTGCTCCTGCTGTGTCAGCGCGGTGGCCTTATTTAAAAAAAAAAAAATGGAGCACCTGTGTTCAGATATGTAAAGATGCACAGAGTATTTTACATTAGGGCATCATTTGTAGTCTCACAGATCCATTAACAAATATATTTTAAAATATCCTGGACTAAATAGTTATGCATGGTTTCCAGTAATTGCATATTGCTTTCACATTTCTGTGCAGGATTAGGCATTTTTAACCTCTTATCATCCCCTGACCCAACTGTTTACTGTTGGGGATATTGTTAATGGAATTTGTATATGGCAGGTCCAAATGGAAGTCATATAACAGAAAGACAAATGCATGTGAAATTTGCAAAGTAAAACCACTCTCCACTCTCTAAAACAGTTTGTTTAGGATAAAGTGCAACAGAACCCCAGACCCAGACAGTTCACTGGTGACCCGGTAGATGCTGCAAGGTTAAGAAATTTCCTTCTTAGGAACAAACATTTTTCATTTTGTGGCTCTCTAGTGAGCGCCCTTAGCAAAAGTAATAGCATCTTTAAAGCATTAAGCACCACTAGAACACTGGCTAAGAGACCATGATTAAAGCCAGTGAAGATGTTTGTCTGATAGGGGAAAAAGAGAGGGAGAGATTTAATCAGTATATAATATATGTGTGTGGTTATATCAAAAGGGTAAAGGACGCGTCTTGGTGCGTTTGGAGAATAAAGCCATCTCCTATTTTAAACACTGTGTGTAGATTGAAAACAGTAATAAACGTTTATGGTGACATGCTCTGGTGAGAGACATCTATGGCTGAGGAGACCTAATAGTTAAAGATCAGCTGCAGCGCTATGCGCCACGCCTCCCCGACTCGACACCTGGTTCTCCAACAGTCCGTCAGTCGCGCTGTTGCGGAGCGGTTTTTCAGACAGGACCGGCGGAAGAAAAAGCAGGAGGTAGAAAAAAGCGAATGGGGAGCGGGAAGAGGAGAATGTGACAACTGCTGGATGCGGACAGAGTGTGCGGCTGGCTACACTGCCTTTGGGGAGGCCTCGGCTCTTGCACCTGTCCCTCTCCGTCTCCGCGGCCAGGCGCAGTTCGGGCGAGAGCGACGCTCCTTTATTTATCAGGCAGGGCGCACAGCGGCGGAGGCGCACACACACTCTCTCTCACACACGGGCGGTACTGTACGCACACACACACACACAGGGCAGGCAGGCAACATGACTTCATCCTACAATCTGGATTTTCTGCCCGATATGATGGTGGAGAGCCGCCTGCTTGTTCCCGGGGACAGAATGTGAGTTATTTGCCGCCTCTTTCTCTTGTCCGCCAGTGATGCCTGCTTTTTTTGTGTGATTTTTTTTTTCTTCACTGTCCTGAAAAGCAGCTGTCCGATGTGGAAATGTTGCTCCGCTCTTTGATATGTGACTAGAAAATGAACGCCATAGCCGGTGTGACTGTATCTCTGTGTTATTGTGTTAGTTATGGCTTGTTGTTATTAATATCCGTCGATAAATTGTACGGGGATCGCAGGAGCGCCCGCGGCTGTTATCAGCTATAGACAGGATGGTGATGAATGAACGCCATTATGGGAAATTAATGCCACCGCCGTGAATAAACATTGTCTTTATTAAGCTGTATTATCTGGTGTACGTCGTCAAATTGTTGTATCCCGTCAGGTCGACTCTGAGAACATTTAGAACATCGGCTTTCCATCTCGCTCTGTGGAACAGAGGAGAGGAAGTTGCTTTGATTTGCGGCAGCCGCCCATTATAATTTCTGTGGCGCTTGCTGGGCTGTGAGCGGTGGGTTCGGGACTGTACAGCCGGCTTTGGGAGCGCACAATGCCGAGACACATAAAGACCGACAGAGGCGATCGCTCTGTTCTCCCTGCTGGTTGTAAAAAAAGCGCAGGGTGGGAAACAGAAGTGCTTTCAGTCACATGAGACTCAATCAACTCCACCAGAGGCGTTTTTTTTTTTTTGCACTCTCATCGCATGTTGTTCTCCTCACTTTGGACACATGGATGAGGGGGAAAGCGTTTGTGGGAGAAATCAGGAGACTAGAAGAGAAAAGCAGCAGCACAGGGGCTTTTTCAGTGCATTCGGGAATGCATGGGTGACTTGTATCCCGTGTTTCAATTGGATTTGCTCTAATTCAGTTAAACTCCGGAATTTCTCGAGCAGGGACAAAGGGAGGTTTTCATCCCGACATGATGTGTTTTTTTCCACATGCAGTGCATGTCCCACTTATGTCCCCTCAGCTCACGGCGCCTATTTGTTGAAGGCTCGTGTTCTCTCTCCCCCCCCCCCAGCAGAGAAAACGTGCATGCACACTGCGCTGTAGCTCTCCTTTTCATTTTCTCATGAAGGTCTTTCTTTTTTTCAATGTGCAGTCAGTGTATGTTCGATTGCTGCTGCACTTAACTTCTGGTGACTCATGGTGTAAAAGCATAGAACAAAAGTAATCAAGTGTGTGTGTGTGTGTGTGTAGGTGTGTGTGTGTGTAGGTGTGTGTAGGAGTGTTGGGGAGTATGAAAAAAGCAGCGTCATAATGGATCACGGTAACACGTTCAGGACAAATGAGTCTACAAATATCACAAAGCAGTTTTACAGTAAATACAAGAATGCATGTGGAGTTTAACCGTCTGATATAAAATGCATAATTAATATTGTTGTTATATTAAAGAAACGTGTAAATAATACGTTTCATGGACTTAATGCATGTATAATCAATGACTGCATAAAGAAATTTTGGGTAAGTCACATTGAGAATATATATATTTATATTGGAACTGCCTACAAACCAAAAGAAAACGTATATGTATATTAGGCTCAACCCCCAAACTGAAGTGGATAAGTTTAAGAAAATGGCTGGATGGATATATATACATAATTGTATATATATTAGAGTAGGAATAAATGGCAGTATCGGATCTTCTTCACTGTTACCGGCTGATAACATTCTCTGTTGTGTCTCGTCTGTTTTTCACTGGTTAAATTCTCAAAGAAACTGTGATGAAAAAAGAATAGTTTCAATTCAGTTTTATTTATATAGCGCCAAATCACAACAAACAGTCACCTCAAGGCGCTTTATATTGTAAGGCAAAGACCCTACAATGATTACAGAGAAAACCCAGCAGTCAAAACGACCCCCTATGAGCAAGCACTTGGCGACAGTGGGAAGGAAAAACTCCCTTTTAACAGGAAGAAACCTCCAGCAGACCCAGGCTTCTTGGAGGACCAGTCATCTGCCGCCACCGGCTGGGGCTGAGGGAAAAGACAGGACAAAAGACATTTTACGGATTCCTTTCAGCAGGTTACACCTGTGCCGGGTCAACCCCCATCTTTACATCGCTGCTGGCTAATTAGCATCGTCCAGAGTGTCCAAATCAGTGCGTCTCTTATTTAAAAAACATTAGCTAACCTTTAAAGAAGATTAGAGTATAATAAGCTAACTGCACTTCACTAAAAAATGTTGTAATAACATAAATGTGAATCTAAAGTCAATATAAGTTTACTACTGAGTGTAACATATGTGAAATTATTCACTATAAAACGAATATAGATGTACTATAATTATATAGGACCACATTTAGTTTGATTGTGTGATTGTTGCCTTGTTATGCAATTCTGCACCGATGCATTCTGGCCTGGAAAAACTCAATTTTCTGGGGGAAAATGACTTCACTTAAGCTGCTCATGTCACACGTAACCACTGCTGTTCTCAAGTGTCAGCAAACCAATAAAGATTGGTAACCACTTCTCTGCGTCACTACAGGAAGCTGTAACTTCTAAAATACTGTTAAACTGCATTAACCAAGAATAATTCATCATTCACAGCGATAAAAGGCCAGGGCGTGCACTTTCCCCTGCAGAGTCTCCCTCCATTGACTCTCCATGTAGTGTTATCACCCAGATGTTATAGCAAAGAGATGGCTTTCTCATTAATCAGTGTCATCGTCTCTGACAGCGCGGACCCCGTCTATAACTGGCGGGGGTGGACGAGGAAATCATAGCGCTTCCAGAAAGCCTTCTCTTTCTGATGTGCTTTGCATCACCAGTTGTGTGCATATCTGCCCTGGAGTGAAGGATTTATGAATAATGTGTGTCGCAGGAATTAGACAGGCCTATCTGTGCCCTCTTAGCCAGCCGGTAAGGAGGCGGACAGGTTGAACTAGGTAGCGCTTGTGGAGATGACACTTTGTATTTACGTGAACACGCCTCTCAGGCCCGACCACTTAGCTCACAAGAGGTGCTCTTAGTGATCTTTTGGCTTTCTTGTTTGTATCATTGTTTTTAACAGCTCCATTTTTCCGGGAGCAATGCGAGCATTTGCATTCGTGCCAGCTCCTTTGCTTCCTCCCACATGATACACTTTCGAAATTCTTCCCCCTGCTGATTCCTTATGACTGTGATCAGGTTGGGAATTGGCTTCATTCCCCTTCCTGTTCTCTTCCAGCAGTAACTCCCTCTTTGACGCCAACAACGTCAGACTTGACAAATATTAGCTGACATCATATGAGAAATAAATGGAGCTAACAGTCTAATCTCACTGTACTCAGTCCTGTCGAGGGGGTAAAGTGAGAGAATCGGGGAGAATGGAGTAAGACCTCTGCCCTTTTCTTTCCACTCTTACTTTGACTGTGAAGCCTAGACTGTCTGTGTCTGTCTCTGGGAAGTATGTGACCTTCCTCACCCCCTTAAACTGAGTGTTGAATCCCCATCTGGTACAAACTGTAAGGTTCTTCAGGGTCCATCTCACATCTAGGCTGCAGACGGTTTGGCCTTCAGCAGTAATTCTCAGCTAAAATCTGAGTAAACACGAGGTTGCTAACTGGAGAGTCACCATAATGCTTCAAAACAGCGCTCGCTTGTATGCATACCCAGAATGTAAAGCTTCCCACGGATTGTCTTTGTGACCCTCCCTCCCACTCATCCCTCTGCTTCCCCTTTGTGACCCCCGTCCAAGCCTGAAAGGATGCAAATCGTGAACTCAACAGCTGTAAGGGTCCAGGGACAAATGGAGACGGAGCAGTAGAAAAGTTTATGTCAAGATTCTAAAAAAACCGAAAGCACCCCGATATCAAGCACATATTCAATTCAGTCGCCACAAAAATGGAAATGAGGCTTCAAAAGGCAGTAATAGTGATGGCAACGAGCCCAACAACTCAAAGAAATACATTATAGTCTGCAATGTTTCTGCTCTTCAGACACCTTCACACCAGAGTTCCTTTCCTTTACATTTCATGTAAATTAAATAAAAGAAATTTGGGGTTTAAGGAAAGAAAATATGTTGATAGGGGGATGTAATGTGTTTATGTGAGCAATGGGTGACTGGATAATGCTGATGAATGATGCATACAGCGGAAGGACGTGTTTTTTTTTGTTTTTTTTTGCGAGTGCCGCAGAAAGCTTCAGCTTGCACGATTATTAAAATATTAGCAAGTCTGACAAACTGTGACATCTCACTCCATTGTGAAGCCTGAAAGTCTTTCATTGACCTGAAGTCAATTACTTTCCATTCAATGTAAAGTACTGTGCGCTTTCTTTCTCAGTCATTTTCTTTTTTCCTGCACTGCAGACGGGGTGGCTCACACCGAGATGCAACCACACTTCAGACTCAGCCCTCTTTGAAGACTGAAAAATCTCCAGAGTGCAGTCGCCGCCCGCCGCCGTGTTTTCGTAGATCGAAAACAACCCATATTGTTGGCCCGCACACCTTAAGCTTAGCGGCTGCTGCTAATGAGGAAGTTGTGCGAGTTTTTCCAAATCAATTGAGCGTTTTTTTTCCCAGTGATAATTAAAATCTGAAATGTAGCAACTAACTGATGAGGAATTTTAGCCCCAGCTTAAAGGGCAGAGACACGCAACAACAGCGCGTTCTCATAAGAAATGCATGTGAGTGTCTGTGTGCTCAGATAAGAGGAGGAAGTGGACAAGCCACGAGGTTTTTGAAGGCAGAATAAGAAGGCCGCTCATACTTATTTCAGTTCACTCTATTTAAATTTGACCATTGTTATGCAGACCTTGATCCAAATGTCACTTAAGAGGAACTTTCAAAGTGGTGATCACAAGAAATGCAAAATCAGATATTCCCCTCAGTGAATTAAAAAAAAAAGAAAGAAAAAAGGTCACACTGGAAGTAAATTAGCTTATTTTTCCAATCAGTATCACTGTATGACTAAAACAAATATCTTATATTCAGCAGCCCCACTTCCAAAAGGAAGGGTCGGAAAAATGCTGATGCTCGGAGGCTTTCCTCGGACCCACACGAAACAGTGTCCACATTCCAACACAGAACGAACCCTTAAAAGAAACCCTGCAAATTGCGTCCATATTCGTCATAAAACTGGTAATCATCTTACCATTTCTGCCTCCAAAAACAACCAGAGATCTTGGCGGGTCTGGCCCGAATCCTTTCAGTGTCACAGGTCCCCAATACCTGCGCCTTTGTCTTTGCTGTTGTCTGCATCCATTGCTTCAATTACGTGTCGATCAATTGCCGATTAAATGTGTAATCCAGCAAAAGAACTCGTCTCTTAACAATTATAGAAAGTAGATTACACCTTCTGGCAAATCGCGGCCCATGCAGATGATCGAACTGGTGCATTGGACTAATCTCAGATGTGAAATGGAAGTGAGGGGAGATCGGTGGAAGGAGCATGGTGAAAATTGGCATGGACAGACCCGGAGAGGTGCACAGAGGGAGAAGCATGAAAGAGGGCGGAGGAGTGATGGTTTGACAGCGTACGACTCCCTGGACAGACGTCTGGTTGGATTTAAATTGTGTCCCATCAGATGTGGAGATTAAAAGAAAAAGGGGGGGAAGAGAGAGACAGGAGGTAGTAGTGATGGTGTTGATGGGGGACTTTTCTTTTCCGTAAGCTAGGGAAAGAGGCTTTACATGACACACACACACACACAGACGCACAAATGAGGAAAAATGCATCAGCAACACAAGATGATCCCGTTATGACTGTTTTTGTTCATAATGTTGTTATTTTAGCGGGTAACATGTACAGTGTGTGTGATGTATGATTTGATGGAGTCGTCTTCACGCATCAGCAGCTGCAGCGTTGTTTTATGTCGTTTTCTCTCAACGTGTGTGTGTGTGTGTGTTTTTTGTAATGTCATAATGATGAATGTCTTTCCTCTGCTGGGGCTCAGGAGCAGTTGTCTGTGGCTGACACCGCTGTGTGTAGGTGGTGATGTATCACGACCGAGTGTCTAAGGTCTGTGTGTGTGTGTGTGTGTGTGTGTGTGTGTGGCAGGGGTGTGGTTGTGAATGAGCAGGTGTGTATACTGTTACATTACGGGGTCCACAAATTGAAAAGTTTATATGGGCCCAGACTGCGTTTTTGTTTCCTGTGAGTGCGTCTGCAGCCACGTGTATAATGATTGTACAATGAGTGCAGGTCCAATCACATCAGTAACGTTATGACATTAAATTTCTCCACCAAAGTCACTTAATTTAGATTTCATCATTTCATATCTTAAGATGAACCGGACTGCTGGTGAGAAGCTTAGAGTTGAGAAGGAGGAACATTTATGGAAACTCCTAAATTTAGTCCTGCAGTTCTCCTGTGTTAAGCTTTCTCAAACAGGTGGATGTCGGCCTGCTGAAAGGTTGAAACCACAACTGAGGCATCCATCTTCAAAGTTAAACTCAGGGGAAATTCCAGTTTTTCACCTTTGACGCCTCATAATTAACATTTTTTTTTAGGGTATAATCACAAAGTAAAGTCCAGCACAAGTGAACTCATTACAATACCGCTGCAGCCTATTATAATTAATGTTAATACAACACCACAGTAAGGGCCACAAAAAGCTATTTAATAGTTACTAAAGAGTAAAGAACAAATCAGGAACCACCAGCTAACTCCTGATCCAGGACGTCCATCCAGGGTCACGCGGGGGGTGGAGCCTAGCCTGGCTTCGATAGGGTGAGAGGCA
Organism: Pterophyllum scalare; assembly: GCA_024447675.2. Taxonomy (NCBI): domain Eukaryota; kingdom Metazoa; phylum Chordata; class Actinopteri; order Cichliformes; family Cichlidae; genus Pterophyllum; species Pterophyllum scalare. The sequence continues at coordinate 88,245 of JAMQGT020011279.1, forward strand.
GGGTAGCACCCCTGTTCAGAAAGTTTAAAAAAATTCAGAAAACCTGGAGAGTTGCAGATGTGAGTGAAACAGAAGGTAGCTAGGATAGGGAGCAGGATTTGAGCTAATAATCACAGCCACAACGAGGGACTTTTGATCTGCTGCGTCCTGCTGAGACCAGACCTTTAAGTGCAACATCTCATTTGACACTCGTACTACATGCTGTGCATGTCATGCTGAAAAAGAAATACTGAATGCACGGTAGCTGGGCAGATTACGGAGACATGATAGTGGTGATGTATTTATTGTACTAAGTGTGCGCCTGAACACGTATCTTGCGCAGTCTTGATTCGTTGTTGAGTTCATGCATCAGCTAGCTGATGATCTCCCTGTGATTGTCTCATCCCTCTTTTCCCCACTGTCAGCCATGTTGGCTACATTTCTTGCTTTTTCCGCCCAGGAGATCACTCTGGTCTGCTGAGTTTGAGTGTTTCCTTTACCCTAACGTTTCCACTGATTAATCTCATTTAACACCTCAGGAATGCTGAGATATATTTGTGTTTCTATCCCTCTGCAGTGGCTGCAGCTCATTCAAGTCAAGCACACTTTTTAAAAGCATGCACAAACACACACACACACCTTACCTTATCAACTGAGCCGTGGAAAGCAGTGTTTTGTGTGTGAGTAAAACCGTGTTCTCGCGCGCGCGTGCGTGTGTGTTTTTTTCTAAAAGAAGAGAATTTCATCACTTGGCCTTGAAACGAATGAAGCATGCACATGTTTTCAGTGCAGCATACACACATTTCCACCCACATAAATACGCAGAATACACACCACGTGACACACAACACACACACACGCACAAACACAGTCCCCACGTTGTTCACATGATGTCCCTGGGCTGTAGTGACGGGCAGAAAAACAACTGAATCCTAAGAGACTAAGAAAACACAATGATGCTCTCCCTTAAACCTTTCGGTTTATGTGCATCTCTCCCTTGAAACATCCCGTCTTCTCCGTCTATTTCTCTCCTTCCTTCTTTGCTTCCTTTCTTCTCCTCATCGTCAATAGTCAGCCATGGCGTTTGTTCCGTGCAGCGGCATTACTCTGCCTTGCCAGAGGGAGAGCTTACCTCATGCATGTCTCAGTAGATTTTTCTGCTCCTTCTCCCCCCAATCCCTCGCTTTATCCCTCGTTGGCCTGTATCTTCCTCTCTTTCTCTCTGCACTCCCACTCTTTCCCTCTTTCTCCATTGAAGCGTGCTAAATGCTTTACCTCTGTCAACTCTTGAGTCTAAGAGGAGCTCATTATTGTGGAGAAGGAGAGGAATTTGGGATTAGGAGCAACATTCGTGGACTGAGGCTCTTGTTCGGCTAAAAGAGCCATCAGCATTACAGAGAGGGATAGACTTACCTGCGTTCGTTGGCACTATTATTCACTAATCACCGGGGCTCAGGGTTTTACTGTGATTTTTGGAATTATAACTTTCCTTTACCTGCATGAATAAAGTTTCAAATACAGTAATAGACCACCGGTTTTCAATAAATATAACGTCATAATAACAGATCAGTTCATATTAAAATTAGGCTCTTAAAGCCATTTTCACACATGCACTGCAGCCCTGAACTTTTCTAGACATCACCTGACGGAGAAGCACGTGAGGACATAAAATGGTGTTTAACCTGCCAGCACCCGAGCACAAGCCCATTCGGTGTCTGACTGAGTTGATTTGCGCCGGTGCAGCTATTGATGAATTCACAGCAATCGAGTGGCTGCCCTGCGTCACGCCTCCTGCACGCTGTACTCCAGGCAGCACATTCACCCATAAATCCGGGCTGTTTACAGTAATGAGAATGCGGCTGAAGCGGGCTCTCTTGGAGTGTGAGATGTTTGAAAGACAGCTTCAGCCAGTGTCCCGACTCGATTCTCCCAACATTCTCTGGAGTTCATGCGCGATAATCCTGTTCTTTCTGTAGCAGGGCCTTTACAGTGATGAGCAGGACTTATAAATGAGTGCAGTTACAGGAACAGAAATCATCACACGGAGAGATTTTTGAATGCTGCTTGCAGGTGTAGAAGCATTGTTCTTATACGTTGCTCTGAAGAGGCCAGTGTGCTTGTATTAAAGTACACGTTGGCCTGTCAAACAGACTGAAACCTCTTCAGACACCTTGCCGACGGCAGATTTGAGGCTCACTGTATTTTCAAACTTGTGTAACTTTCTGAAAATCCACTCCAAGTAACACTTGTGTTGTTTGTTACAATTTGCCAGGTTTCCTGAGGTGAAAAGGGAGACAGGAACTGAATGTCTTTCTCCAACGCTGTTATTTTTTTTAAATTCTTCCTGCAGTTTCTTGGGTCTCTTTTCTTGTGTACGACCACGTGCAACACCGTTCATGCCTTTTGAAGGCACTGCATGAAAGTGTCCTCCTTTTTCCTTACACCAACACACCAAGCATTGGGACAGAGGTCAGCTCGATAGGACTTCTGCAGTAACTTCGCATGACTAATTAAATCTTAGGATGATGGTCTGCACTTGATGCTCTAAGGCTGGATGACTGGATGAATATATTTGCTATAACCAGCTGACAAAGTCAGTTCATCATTTTTCTGTTGTAATTTGCTAATTTAATGGCCGTGTGTCGATCTGCCTGATGCAGGTTCTGCAGTTTACTAGTTTTAAAACCAGCACAATCCTCACCGCCGCAAATACATCAATAAATATATCAAATATAATATAGGTGTGATAATGGCCTGTTGAATGCGTCTCTGCGCTCTCATTAATAAATGGAGACCTGCATGTCTAATTGCACGTCTTTCTTCACATCATAAAACCTGGGCGTAAAGGCGATACATTTTGGTGAGAATTATCCCAGAAATACTGACGCTCGAGCGTGCACCCACCTAATATTCAACCCCAACAAATCACGTCTGGCTTTCAAACTCTTCTCATATGTAGAATGCACACGCTGGCCCTTTGCATACATTTATTGGGCTGGTTAACTTGCAGGATTGTACTGTTGAGACCACGTGAGAGCCGGCCCGGTGACATTAGACGGCACTGAAATTTCAAGGGTCTGATCACATGGCATTCAAAGGTCACAGAAAGGTCAGCACCACCTGCTATCAGTGTGCAGATCATCTCCTGCAGTACAAATCATATGCAGGGCTTCATACACTTTTTTTGATTTTTAAGGGGAAAATCCTCCATGTCCTTATTGTTCGATTTTATTTCACTTTTTTGCTGCTAATTGGTTATTTTCTGTGACATCCGGTGCTTGTCAAACAAACAGCGTGACCGTTGCTGTCTCTCTCTCTTGGATTAATGGTTGAATAAATCTAACTTGGTGACGCTCATTACTGTGTGTGCTCATGCACATGGTACCAATCCAGTTTTGTTCAGAACAAATCATCATTTTCCATCATATCACTTCTCTTGCACTGTTTCCCAGGAAAGACAAACCACTCTCCGAAAATTTAAAAGAGCAAACAAAATCGCTTTCATGACTGGCTGGGTGGCAGGTTGAATCATTGTTGCAAATGGTATCAGGGAGATAGTGGTAAAACTGTAATTTCCTATGAAAGATGATACATCATTAGCTTAATATGTCTTCAAAATGCTGGCAATAGGGGCAGCTGGCAACTTGAAAATGAAAACCTGCGGGATCTTGCACGTCGAGTACACTTGGTTATCTCGTGCGTAGTTTATGGCAGAGAAAATTATTCAAGCGGGATTCAATTGTTCATTAATGTGCATTTATGCTTTACCTAACTGCAAAAAAAGAAGAAGAAGAAGAAAGAAAAGCAATGAAGAGTCGAAGAGGATAGAAATGTCAAAAGCTGCAGTTCCATGAGTAGCCACTTGAGGCGCCTCTAAATGCAGGTTTTTGTTTTTTTAAATGCACAGCCCCGAAGCAGAAATAAATGGATTTCAGCAGGCACAAAAAGGTGTTTTGCTCTGTATAGGTACAACACTGTGCAAAAATCTTAGCCACGCCTCTTTGGTTCTCATATGTTTTCTGGGGAGACAGGAAATAGCTGCAGCGATTTATTGAAACACATGCAAATATGCACGGAAATACAGCATAAAAGGCAAAAACAGAGTTTGCGTGATTCTAACGAGCTTGAAAGTCAGTATTTAGTATGACCACCTTTATTCTTCATCATAGCCTGAAGTCTTCTGTTGGCTGCTTTTTGTTCCGTTGATGATGATCCTGCATTGCTTCAATAATGTTGAGGCCTGGACTGTTTCCTATCCAGGTGTCCTTTTACTACTTTGGCAGCACATTTGGGATCATTGTAGTGCTGAAACATGAGTCCGTTGCCAGTCACCTGCTTTCCAGATAATTCCAAAACCTTTTACAGTATGCCTAACAGCACTGGCCGAAGTGCCCCAAACCGTGACGGAGCCTCCACCGTGCTTTACAGATGGCTGCAGACGCACTGTTGTACCTCTCTCCTCACCACCTCCCTACATACTGACAATGATTTGGAACAAAAATGCTCCATCAGACCTTTCAGTCCAGTTCTTGTGTAATGTGGCATACCTCAGCCTTTCCTCCCTGTTTCCCTTCCTCGAGAATGGCTTCCTGACAGCCGCCCTTCCGCCGAGACAGTTTCTGATGAGGCTTCAGTGAGCAGTAGATGGATCAGCTGATTGGCCTCTCTCAGGTCCCGTGTCAGGTCTTTGCTGGATCTTTTTCCCATTTCCTTAAGTACATGACTTTCAGATACTGCCCATCTGCTGCAGATACTGAGCCTGTCGCGTCTTCTTTTGAGGAAACTTGTTCGGTCTCCTCAAATTCTTTAAGGACGCACTGTGTCGAGATATGTTTGAAGTGAAATGAGTGAAAAAGCAACTGATGAATAAAGAAAACTTTGAAAACCCGGAGAACTACTGCTCAAGACCACTTTAAAAATAACAAGAAAGTCTGGATCCTCGGAAGCAAAGGGTGACTCATGACTTTTGCAAAATATTGTAACAATTGCAAAGGTTTTCTTTTTTTTTCTTTTTTTTTTAATGACTCAGCTGTAACAACTTTATGAAGAGTTAAAGTCAAGGGCATGGCCGCTTTGAGTGACAGGTGGGGACTGTAACAAGCAGCTGTCTTCTAGGTTTCACCTTCAGGAACCGGAGCCACAAACGGCACCTTCTAATCATGTTTGTTGCAGCCCTGCCTTCTGCAGCACATTTAAAGAAGTCATCTGGCTGATAATAAGTCGTTAGCGGGCCATGTAGTGAATTGTGCTGCCCATTCAGGAAATCCGTGTTCCAGTTGGCCTCGCTGTTTTAGTCATTTTAAAACAAGAAAGGATTTGAAAGCGAAATTTGTCTATTTAAAATGAGCTGCTGACCTACTCAGCTAAGGTTTTTGTTTCACTTGAATGCGGTGCAGATTCACGGTTAAAGGTTCTGATCCTTTTTCAGCAGCTTTTGAAAACAAAATTTAGCCACAAATATCAATTATTTGTCTTTTTTGTGATGAAATATTCAAGAACAAGACATAAAATGACTGTTAGAACAGTCCATTAGTCTCTGGAAGCCTTCTGGCCTGACCTTATAATAGAATCTAAGTAGGAATCAAACCTCCAGCCATGCATGAGGGATTAATCTGGGGGTTTTTTTTGCGCAAACCTAAGGGTGCCATCCACCCACCCTCGCTGATAGAGTGCACTCTCTGCTTCCTACCCATTAATCTATCTGTCTGGTCCCTTCTTCTAAGTCTGACTCTCTTTATTTCCATCTCCCCCATCTGTTTTATATGGGTGCTGCAAAACATGCACCTGAACACACATACACCCACAAACCTCACATATCCATACACAGTTGCAGAGCTGTCAGGTCTAACCTTGACTCATGCAGAGAATGAATTGTAATGCAAAGAGGAGGGCGGTGGGCACAAACAGGATGTCAGAGAGCTGCTGCTCGTCTCTGCCCGACCTGCCTCTTTCTTCCCTGTGGAGTCCAACTCTGCACAATCTCTCTGTTACAGGTATTTTTTTCTCTCCCCCCACTAGACCCACAATAGTTACCTTTCCTTTTCCTCTGCACCCACCGAACAGATCCCAGGCAATTTAGAGAAAAATACAGTTTTAGCAGATTACTCAGTTTGGCCAAATACTGTAAGCACAGAAAGCACAAACATTCACGCGTCCTTGGTCGCTCTTGTGTTGCAGGCTAATGCTAATAGGTTATTTAAATGACGTCGAATGTGAAGCTGCAACAGCTGGCGAGCTCAAACCAAATTTGATTTAAAAAAAAAGCATTCATTCAAAGTTTGTGCATTTTCAGGACATAAATATTTATATGAATATATGTGATGAGAAGCTGTTCCAAAACCCCAGGTGCTAATTCACCTGTTTGTGGTGACCTAGCTAAAAGCAGTGGCTACGTTTGGGGCCCGCTGTGCAGACCATATGTTGTAAACCTTCACCAATTCATAAAAGGTGAAGGTTTTCATCTTCAGAAAGTGTTCCATGGATGTTTTGTGTAACTGTAAAAGACGTCTGTGTGCGCGTGTGTGTTTCACCCTTTCCCCATAGCGGTTACATCAAAGCAGGCGACTAATAAAAGTTGAACTTACTGCAGCTTCTGTTGTGTCGAAGCGTGCTGTTGGTGACATTTGACTTTGTATTTGATTATTCAGCACTGGTTAGCAATAATTAGCATTTGTCCTGCTTCTCAGATTCACTACATGGTGAAATATTAGCATTTAACGTGCAGCCTGATTCTGGCTGAATGGTGACATGCCTTGTAATGACCAGGCCCTGTCCCTCCCTCGGGGTCCCCCAGAAGGAACTGGAAGGTGTCACTGGGGAGGAGAATGTCTGTAATACCCTGCTTAGCCTGCTGTCACCAGGGCAATGGACGGATGGACCGATGGACTTCAGTTGCTTCCAAAGTTGGAAAGATATTTGAAGGTGTAGACACAGGCTCGTTTAGTTAAAGGATCCGGTCCAGGTAGCACCGCTGTGCCAAACTTAAGGCCCACGAAACCTTTTCAGAGCCTTCTGAATCATGCACCAATGTTGGTGCACCACTGCTCACAGGTCTGGACACTATGTGTGCCACATTGGAGGAGCCTCTATGGCAAAGCAATAACATGAAACCAATCTTTACTCATCAAATGATTAATATACAAGAAGACCTTTTATTGCTTTTCTTCAGCAGTGTATCTCCATGTACAGGTGACGTCACGTTAAATCAAGAACAGCTGGAACATTCAGCTTTGGGGGCTCGCTGTTTGTGATATTGGGGTTTGTGACATGAAAACATTTGCAAAGCTTTTACAGAGCAGAGCAGAAGGGCCTTCAGTGGGCGCCAAGCCTGCAGTAAACTCCACTGTAGTGATAGATGTGTGTGTTCCAGATAGCAAAGTGATCGATGGCGGTATTGTTGGAAGGGGCGTTCAGAGTTGCTGTTATTGTGTTTCGGAAAGCTAAGGGGAGACGGGGTGAGGGGGGCGGCTGAGGAGAGCTTGACGGGTTTATTGAGAAGCGTGATCTAGTGCACTGCCCCGGGACTCTTAGATGTAGTTAGTGAGGGCAGGAAAAAAAGAGAGATGGAGTTTTTTTTTCTTTAGTTTTTTAAAAAGAAGAGGGAAGAGTTGGTGAATGGATGGAAGTGAAGGAAGCATGGATCAGAGGAGACTTAGAGGGGGAGGAAGTGAGGATGGCGCAGAGGTGGGAATAAATGTGTAGGTTATCAGTTGATGTTTATCATCTGTGTCCTGGGGGCTTGTGCAGTCATAACAGTGATCTAATCTGCACCTCTGGAGTGCGCACATACACACACACACACACAGACTCGCTCTCAGTGCCCATGCCACCAATCATCCTTTTAAACCGTCGTCTATCTGCCCTTCATCCAATCTATCCATTCACCTCACATTTCTCCTTTTTAATTTATCCTCCCCTTTATACCACGGAGTTTCTTCCATCCGTCAGTTTGTGCTTCCACTCCTACATCCCACTGCAATCCAATTGGCCTCATCTCCCTCCTCGCTGCTCTTCCCCTCCCCCTTCCCATTTGCCTTCTGCCGCCTTAGGCTTCAATGGACTTTTAAAGGCGGAAACCAATGCCAAGCATTTCAGCTGACTGCTGATACTTTGTGCTGATCTTCAGTATCTTTCAAATTGGCCAATTTCATGCTTAAAAAAGGAAAAACAGGTTTCTAATATATAAAAGTTTGTGCAGCGACACATAAGCTATAGACGGCTGGGTTTAGGTTGGGTAGCGCTGTCTGTTCTTGTTGTTCACACCACCACCAGGGGGGGCGTCGCTTTAGAAGTTTTTAATCTAATATTTAGCTTAAACGCAGCTTTAAAGAAGGAAGAAGAGTAGCTCGCAGTTGTTTTGAGAGCTTGATGTCACACTTTGCCGCGGTGACATCACTGTCAGATGAACACAGGAACGTGCTGCGATTGTCCCAAACGATGCAACGACGTATCATTTGCAAACTCAGCGGTGGTAAATAATTAATGCAAAGACAAAAATTATTCAGCTGTTTTGTAGGTGCCACCGGCTCGTTCTTCCAGAATTCTGCTCTTGTGTTTGTGGGAAATACAGATGTTTACCGGAGTGTTCAGCAGCTGGAAATGTATCAGCTGGTTTTTATGGATGATTTTTATTATTATTTTTTCTTTCTTATTTCTTTCTTGTATTATTTTATCATTTAATTATGCTGGCTTTGCGGTATAATTCAGCTCTGCAAATAATTAACTTGTAAGGGGAATTATGGAATATCGTAACACACGCTTCCCCTCCCCCTCTGTTGGAGTGATGATAGCTGGCTGGAACATTTTAACATAATACAAAAACACGTAGTGTACAAATAGATTTTATGACAAATTCATTTTCACATAATTTTTAAAACTTTCAGCTGCGCCTGGTAGGTCGTGTCCGTGCACGTGAAACGTCTGGCTCACACAAGAGCGATTGTTCTTCTTTCTAACCTTGTGCACGACTTAAATTCCAATTAAATCTTTACTTTGACTGTGACTAAGTATCCACTGTGTCTGCTGAAGTAATCAAAGAACCAAAGAGTCATTCCAAACACAGCCTGAAGAATATGAATGAAGAGTTTTGCACCTTTTTTAAGAGACATGAGTAAACGTCATCATGTCGGGCACTAATTGAAACCAATCTGACTCAGTGTACTTGGGCAGGCTGATATATTTGACCACTGAAGCCTGCCCCCCTGCAGTGTCAAAAGCTACTTTATACCCTTGGGTGTTTGCTGGCTTGTAAAATGCTGGTATCATATAGACAGAGTCACAGTATGTACCCTATGTGCTCAGTGTATATCACATGACAGGTGATAGAGCGGGATAAGTGGGGCAGCAGTGTGTGTGTGTGGTTAGAGTGTATGCTATGAGACCGTCCCTGCTGCCTGGGGGAATTGTGTAAGAGTGTGGGGTAGAAAGATGATGCAAAAATAGCATTTTTGTTCAAACGTAAGCCACTGACCTTCTTTTCATTCAGTGCACTTCCCATGTTTAGATGAAGGTTTGAGTGAACAGGCAGCCATAATAGATCTGTGGAGCATGCAGAAACCAATACTGTCTCCTCTATTTATCTCTTTATAACTTGTGTATTAAGGAGGGGTACGCCTAAACAGCACTGATGGATGGAGCCCAGCAGTTTTCTTTGTGAAAGTATTTGTGGGGGTTTGCAGTTTTGTGGCATGTGCGGTGCAGTCTGTGTCTGTGCCCCTGCTGAACTGGAACAGGTGGGCATATCAGCCGTTGCGCACGAGGCCGCGTTTGACATAGGTCGGAGCATCGTGTGACGATAACGGCCTTCTAAAACCAATGTCTGCTTCTCATTCCCCTCAATAACCAATCCCCTTTTCAAAGAAGCAGAGAACACAGAGGGATTCTCCTCTTTCAAAAAAACGCCGCCTGGGCGAGGCCGCTGTGATTTGCCACTGAGAAAGTCGAAACATGAGGTGTCTTTTGAGCCACTGATTCCTGTTGGCCTGAGCCTTTTCAGCAGCCATTTCGACATGAGGATGAAAAAAAAGGAGAAGCCATTCCTGCAGCTGAAACACAAACATCTGCTGCACTTTAGCTTCTCTCTGATAGATGCTGTAATACTTGTGTGCGCACTGATGTGTGCGCTAAGCATGCCTGTGAGCATAGCTGCTCATCCACGCATGCATGTACGTGCCAACAGCGTCGTGCTATATTCAGTAATAACACAGCACAAGGCCTCTCAATCCCCATAGGGTGTGAGGGAGGGGGACGAGACGATGCTGGGGCTAGCATGGCTTCATTCCGCCGAGCTGCTGCAGATCAAACGGGCTAGATGGCTTTGGCAGAGGGGAGAACTGAAGGCACCACTGCAAAGACATTAACGCAAGCGGGAAGGAACCTTAAAGCAGCATAGCGGCAATCTCAAGTGTTTGGCTCATTTCCCCCAGCACAGATCTATTTTACAGTGTCCCAGACCATTTCCCACTCAGGCTGCTTAGCCTGTATGATCTCTCTGCACATGTGATCAAGCCCCCCCCCCCACACACACACACCCTCTCAAGTAAGTTCGGTTTGTATAATTGAAAAGAGTCATCTGATGTGCAGTTCAAAGGAAGGGCGGACTGTGCAGGCATTAAGATGTCACCCAGTGGTACATGAATTAACACCTTAGCTTAAGTAGTGCCAAGGTAAACAAGTTTGAAGCACTGACTCTTCAAATGGATTATTTAGATGTTTACATATAGATGATTACAAGCCGAAAATGTTTGCACTTGGCTAAAATCGGTGTGTTTCTGGTGGATGTCAAAGGATTTTTTATTTATTTTTTTCAGTTTAGTTGAACTATTCCACAGCTCAGAAAAATTCCAGGACTGCTGGGTTTATGAGGCCCTTTAAAAAAAACTCACTGGATAAAATGAAAACTGGAGCTACGAACAGTTGTGCTTTATTTCTCCCCTGGCATTTTTTTGTTATATTTTCAAAGCACACTTTTCACTCGACCACATAAAAAAAACAACCAAATATCTCATTTTAGAACAAAACTCTTTATTTTTTTTTCCCCGTGCCAGGCGCAATGATTTAAACTCAACTTATCCAGTTCTTTGCTTCCAGTTATCAAAGCTGCTGCCTGATAAGAGTGCCAAGCCTATTTTTCAACTAAACCTAGAGACATCATTTTTGTTTTCACATATTATTGCCGCAGTTTGATGGAGTAATCTGTCAGAGGAATTGCTGATACAGAGGCAGGAGCTCTGTGCTCCCTCAGCTGAGCGACTGAGCAAGTCGCTAAATGCTGCAAGGGTGGAAGGTTGGATTCCCCTCGTGGGCCACCCAGGCTGAAAACATGTAAACCTGCTGCTCTGCAAGGCGCTGCGTTAAAGCTTTGATTAAAACCAGATATGATAACGTGCAGTTTCCCAGATCATTCCCATCACTTTTTGCACTCTGCAGCACATCAAAACACACATTGATACATTAGAAATGAAATCGTGTTATGGCTGGTGTTCGCCATAGACTGTATGTAAAAGATGGAAATGAGTCTGGATAGTAAAACTCTTAAGTTTAAAGCCTGCATTCTTTCTAATAGCCAGCAGGGGGTGAGTGATGGTGTAGAACGCTTTCCAGATGAATGTCCAGTCTTAGTTGCTATTTTAATGTCTTGTTTATAGAACGTGATGCTCTTTTTGTAAATTATGGTCCCATTTGGAGCCAAAGAGAGAAGAAACTGGGTTTTAGGGCGTGGCCAGCTTGACATTGACAAGTTGCTGCTGTGCCGTGCGGGGTCTTTAGTTTCTTTGTCAGAAACTAACTAACGTGCTCGTTCCATCTGAAATCAAGATGGCAGCAACCAAACTCCTGCTACAAATTTAACATCCTTATGGTGTTATGTCTGTTGTTTTTGCCATGCTTTTTAGTAATATTTGATTTTATTTAACTGTGAATCCTCAGTTAAGCTCATATGTTAGCAGCATCTTGATGAGATTTTATCAGTGTTAAATTTTTTTATTTATTTTATTTTTTTTCTAGATTCATTTGTCAGTGAAAAGGTTTCTCTGTAAAGGTCATGCTTGGTGCAAAGTTTTCATGAATTATTTTCTATAAAGAGGAACCAGGCACAGACAGCAAATTCTTGCTAATGTATTCATATGGAAATGTCTCAACAATCCAATGCAATTACACACAATTACATGTGCAATATAAATGATAATGATCCAGTGACTCCAGTGACTGCTAATGCAATAGAAAAGCAGTCCAAGAAGGTTTGAAATTGTGTTTATCAAGTAACTATTATAGACAGATTACACATGAATCACCATCTGGGGGATTTATAAACCATAAATCCAAGGCTATTTGAAAAATGGCCAAGCCTTTGTATGTATGCTCTGTGTGTGCGTTTGTGTGTTAGCACGCGGCCTCTGGGCACATTGTGGTGCCGTTTTGGACAGCTGCCCTCATTCTGATGTCCCTATCGACTTCCTGGCCTACATGGCCGAGTGCAGGCCCGTTTTCCGCTGCAGGTCGATGCAGTGCTGAGGGGACAGCCCGAGGCTTTCACACTAGCCCACGTGCGCACACACAGATGCTCGCACTTAAGCACTTATAAGCATGGAAACACAATAGTATGCCCATGGGTCAGACGCAGTCCTAAAAACAGAAGTGAAATAGATGAGGGTTAATGTGTGAGGGAGGGTGTGCTGCTGTTTTGATGGGCTGTTCAGATTACTCTGTTTTAATCCAGATGTTTGTTTAGTTTTTGTTTTTTTTTATTATTGCTGAGAATTGCCAATTCATGTACGTATTCAGCATTTTACTTTTGAACCTTTGGCATTAGTGCCTTTAGAGACGTAAAGGAAAAATCCACTAAGGAGTGCACTGTTGTTCCCAGTTTGGATGTTGTCAGGCCAGTTACTGGCTCTTATCAGTGGTTACCAGCTCTCTCAGGTAGGTGCCCGCTTACCTACCAGCCACCTCTGTTGGCAAGTATCATCCATCAATACTGGGCTGCACCTCTGACGTCGTTTCTGAGCTGGCACCCTCGATAAGAAAGCTGGGTGCAGGTCTCTGCTTCTAAAAGAAGTTTGATCTTAATGGGACTTCCTGGTTAAATATAGGCAAATAAATTGTGTTCACTGATAAACAGAGAAAATAAAAATGTGCATTTGGTGTCTAACCAGTATTATCTGTGTTATTAATGCAGATGCTATTTCAGCAGGGTGTAATGACCACCTTTATTTGAGGTGATAACCAGATCAAAGAGCTCTTGATAGAACTACCTGGAGGAGACCACCCAGCGGTGATATCTATGGGACTGATAACGACCATTCAACGAGCTGTAGCCTTTGAAAAGATGTAACCTGCTGCGTTGTGGAAGATGCCCAGGTGGAGATTCTTGGATTCACAGCTGTTACAATAATTTCAAAATGGTGACCATAAGCCGAAAAACATAAAAATCATGCAAAACCTTCTCAGAAATGTCACGAATCTCTCTGGCAGCACAGTCCACCTCTATGCTGTAGAGTTACGCATTCAGCATTCCCAAAAACAATCTCAATGATAATGCTACTTCCAGTGGGGCTTTGTGGGCTATAACACAGACACGGCAGGATGTAGCTGTTTAGTAGCAGGATAATAACTGATCCTATGGCTGCCGTGACTTAGTTTGCAAGTTTTAAATTGATGAAGCAAGGGCCCGACCAAATGCAGCGCCTTCTGTTACATGCTCAGCACTCACTCACACCGGTGTCTCAGTAATTTCCAATTGGTTGAGCACCTTCTAGGCGAATTGCAGCCAATTTCAGTACAATGGGTTTAATGGGAAGTGAACAAGTTCTTTCTAGATCACCTCTAGTTGATCTCTCCTGGTCAAGGTAACCCTGCTGCACATCGTTCTAACTCAATGAGGGGTTATTTCTCAGACTGAGAAAGCTCCGCCTGAGAGGCAGAAGCAAATATGCAGCTGGTTCTGCAGGCGGAGAGGTGCTACTTATGCTGCATAAACTAAACTCTGTGTAAAATTGGTGGAGTGGCACCTGAAAAAGCACACACAGTAACAGACGGAGATTATATAGCTCTCAAAAGGTAGACTATTCCTAGAAGTATTCCTTTAGCTGTAGCATTATCGACATTCACAACCCATTTTCTCAAAGCTGCGCTGCCCAGCCCAGGAAGAATAAAATTCAGACTGATGGAGATTAAAGCACCGCTTTTTCTTCCTCTTCTCCCCTGTGTTCATTTCCTCTCCATACCCTCTCCTCCCTCCGTCCACACTCTCTTCACCCTAACAGCCAGAGTAGTTATTACTACTTAAAGTACTGCACTTGCTGACAGGGAGGTTCGTGTTTTTCTGCATGTGTTTGCGTGTGTGTGTGTATCTGCTATAAATGTGTGTGTGTGTGTGTGTGTGTGTGTGTGTTGTAAAATACTGGTCTGATGGCTCCCATGGGTATTTCAGAAGCTGCAGTCGCTTCTCTAAAGTTCAAGCAATTACATTTTCCTGCTGGGTGCCATTTGCCAAACAGTGTCCGACTGTGGACGCGTGTTTGCTTATATGGGCTGTAATTGGTGCTATATTAAATTAATATGCAAGTTTACATTATATTGGGTCTGCCCACTGGTTTTAGATGAACTGTAAATTAATGCATTTGTTGATACTACCTCTTAAAAGTTTGGGGGTCACTCGGGAATGTCCCGGTTGTGACATGTGGAATGATTATCCATATATCATTATGAATAATGATCATTTGAAATGTATAAATTATTAAAATGATGTTCTGTTTATCACCTTGATCAGCTCAGAATGACAGCAGGACCGTCCGGGGGGGGGGGCTGGGAAATAATGCTTGTGTGAGGCTCCGGGTTAAGGGGGGCTGGTGTGGCTCTCAAACAGAGTAAATTCAGCTCTGAAGTCAGACTTAAAATGCAGTAATACAGCACTGGGTCAGTGTACTGTGGGCAGTCAGAGTGATGTGTTTGGCATGCTGCAGTAGATGTGTACATGACTGGAATGTGTCCGAGCAGCAGTTTGAGTCGGCCTGGTGTAGAGTTACAGACTTGGATCGCACCGATATGCGCTCTTAAAGGCCAGCACAGATAATTTTGGATTGAACCTGCCGATAGTCGATATTTTTACTTTTATGCCCTTGCCAAGAGTGTCTGAGAGAAGAACAAGTAAACAGTGTCTGAGATGGAAGGTTAGTCTCGTCATATGAGGACAGTAGGAAGGCCGTACAATGGGAAAATTCTTCTCTGAAACTGAGCATTTATGAAGCAGCAGATTTCACCTGTGCCCACGCTTGCTTGGATTGCATGATTTAATCACATGAGGATGATTGAATTTCCGGATTCATTTTTTCTTATAGTCAGACTTTAGGGTGACCAGATGCCAGGGCAAACATATAATGTTTCCAGCGTTCTTTCAAAGTAAATACAATAAGGATAAAGTGAAGCTGAAGTTTGTTCTTATAGTCTCTTTATAGACTCCTATATTCTCTCTTATCTCCGCTCTTCTGTTTGGTAGCAGGTTTTGGGGTTCAGTTTGGATGTATCCATAGATTGGCATACCTTTGTTGCAATTTTTATCCAATTTTGACACACATATGCTGTGTCACTTCACACTATATTTCTCCGCTGTGCAAAATTGGAAAAAAATCTCTAGCAAAAAAAAAAAAAAAAGCAAAAAAAAAAAGCTATTCCTCACAATATACTGCCACTTCATTTTTGTGGAAGTTTCAATTGTATTCAATAAAGTCTGCAAAGCTTGTGACTTTTTGGTGACTTGTTACATTCCCTGATGATACTCATCAGGGAGCATACACATTAATCTTCTTCTGACTGTAATAAAAAGCTTTTCCTTCATTTCCATTGGGTTAGCGACTTTAGAAAAGTGCACGTCCTGCAGAAATGGTCCAAATGTGGGACGACTGTACACGTTGTTCTTGCTTTTTCAACTTTGCTGTTTGGCTGTATCAGCCTCCTTGTTAGGCAGTGAGAATAGTGAGTCATTTAGTGATGAAAGAGCCAGGTATTTTCTTGATGGTGGAGACCAAAACAAAGATAAAAGAGTGAATGTTGTAACATTTCTGCTGATCAGCTTAAGAAGATATGAACTCTGATATTTTTGTGTTTTTTGTGTAAAAATGTTACCTGCTAATAGATCGGGTGTTTCTAGGTGCCAGGCTTGCAGTCTACCTCAGCTATGAGTCTTTGGGCGAAGATAAGCTAATCACACCCAGGATCTCTGTATGGACACGACTGATATTGATTTTTTTTATATTCGTGACAGCAAGTAATTGAATTTCACAAAACGTCATCTTTGCTTCCATCAGATGTTGTTTGTTTCGGTGCCTTTGAGGGAAGCAACGGAAGTGCAACTTTTGCTAGTTAGTGCTCAGGGTCGAGTTCAGTGTTTCTGTGTTTGCAGGGATGTTTTGGGAGATAGAGAACTGGATGTGCAGAGGCTGTTGAGTTTGAGGGTTGGTGCATTTGTGTGTGTGTGTGGTGTGTGTCAGTGAGCAGAATAGGCTGCCAGATCTGCCACGGCTGCCATGGGCCTGACAGGATGACAGCTGTCACCAAGGAAATAGAGAGAGGAGGAGGAGAGAGGAGAGACACTGCCTCGAGGGAACACACACTTTCTCTCAGACAAGGCATGGTAGTTGTGTGCGTGAGTTTTAGCACGTATGTGTGCGCCGCTCTGTTTGTGAGCCAGAGAATGGCTACAATGCGAGTATAATTGGTTTGTGTTTCAGTAATGTACACACTTATCTTCACATCAGCAATTACAGTATGTGTATTGAAAAGGAACAATGGGATTGCGATGGTATGTGTTTACAAGGTGTGTAAGTGTGTGTGAGTGTGTGCACATGCTCCTCCCGTGTTTATGTGTGTTTTGTGTATCGAGTGCGGTGTGCTTCATTAGTTTATATTGTAAAATCGATGTTGCTCATTGTGGTGCGACCTGCCTCTTTTCTTGTACTTGGCGAAACGCTGGTGTGTGTGTGTGTGTGTGTCTGCCCAGTAATAGCGACCCTGGAGAGAGCGTCCGACACGGGGGGAGGAGCCCCCTAAGTGACCTGGAAAGCAGACCCATCCATCAACTCTTTCTCCTCTCAATCCCTTTGCTCCTCTCTGTTGTCTTTTTTCTCTCCTCCATGGGGCTACAGCAGCCATCACTGCTCTTAAAGCTGCAGAGAGGTCGGGCGAGTGTGTCTGTGTCTGCTTGCGCCTGTGTGTGTGTGTGTGTGTGTGTGCTTGCGAGCGTTTCTGGAATGCTTCTTGCCCCATTGGAGCAGCATGAGGTTATGTGTATTTAACCCAGGCTAGCTGGCCCCACTAAGCCTAATGGTCTTAGTAAGATGGAGTGGAGAGTGAGCCAGAGCAAAACAGGAGAGGACAGGAGACTAAAGACAGGGATGATTGGGTGCAAAGGGAGGGCTGTGGATTGCATGAGCAAACTTACCAAAAAAAGCCGAGTTACTCAGTAACTCCTCTTTTCTGAGTGAGATTAATTAAAATTTTGAAATTATGACTAATAGACTGAAATTGAGGTCATGATCGATGCATAGGAATACATATGTGAACAGGTACCTGATCTAAAACAAGCTGATCACTTTTTCCCCGATCTGACTTTTAAAATGATGAACAAAAACTCAAGGCTGCAGCTCGCTGCTTTTAATGAATAACCTGAAGAGAAGACTCCGTACCCTGGAAGGGGTCGTTGTCCAAGGATCATAGGATCTGTTGCCACTCGGGATCCTGTGCTGCCATTCTCTAACTTTCTTTAAAGCCCTTTTAATAAACCCCTTAAAGCTCCTCTGTTTTCAACAAAATAACATATTTAGATTTTTTCTCCATAAAAATAATCCCTTCATGCCTTAAAATGGCTTAGCTGTACCTCTGCACAACATTGCCTCATTTAGTAATGAATTTATGAATATTTAAATCGGTCCCCGACTCATCCCACTGCCACCTGCCTGCGGCCTGCCCCCACTCTCCCTCTGCATCGATGAGTAATGCTCCCCCACGAGTTCTCTGGCTAAATGAAGGGAGCGGCGATGCCTGATCACCAGCCCTGATTTGGACTCACCCCACAAGCTGAGTTCCTCATGTCTTCCAAAAGAAAATTCCTGCTGTCTAAATTCCTGTTTTTCAGACTGTCACTGCAATTCCGAGGTGAACATGCACCATTTTGCAAGCTAATAGCACATGAAGTCATCACTCTGGGAAATTCTTAAACTAGTTTATACTGGCAACATTACATATTGTAGGAATTATGTTACTGCCTTCTCCAGCTAATGCTTTTGATGGAAAAAGGTCAGAAATGTAACTACATGTCACGCTGACACAGCCTGCAGCGACTGTGATTGGCCCGTTCTGTACCGTCGAGTCCTCCTGTGCTTTTCTGGCTACTTTTTCGCCACAATTTTTGAATGGATCAGTGAGAGACTGCAAGGACTCACCGATGTCAGCAAATTCCTGGAGGGAGATTGCTGGAATGGACGTTAGGGAATGAACAAAGAAGTGGAAAACATAGGTAGCTCACATAGACCATGGGCTCTACATAGAAGTCTGAAACAGCCATGACAGGCCGTGGAGCACATTTATACATCATGTTAAATGACTCAGAGTCAGGGAGCTCACCACTGAGTCTTTCTATACGTCTTAAAATAGGAGCTTTGTTGCATTGTGGGTAATGTAGTTGGCGGCATATTTTGAGTTCAGAGAGCTTTTTTTTCTTTCTAGTTCCTGTTCAGTTGATTCTATCGCGGGAAGTACACGCAAAATTCTTCCGCACAGTACTGTGGATTTCAGTTCAATGATTTTCTGTCTTTGTACAAGTTTATCTCGATACAAAACACCGGAGAAAATGAGAATAGAGGTGATTTTTATCTAGAGACAAATCCTGGAGCTTCTCCGTAGACAGCGAATAATGGAACAACTCCCCGGACACTGTGACAGCAGCCGGGCTGATTTTACCAGGATATGAGGACATTTTCTCTTTCACAGCTTGGAGCTCTTACATTCGAATAAAACTCATTTGGATGGGATACCTGAAGCAAAAAAAAATCATTGAGCTCAGGTATTCAGTCACTAATTTAATATCAGAGGAATGGCCTCCAAAACGTGTCATATCACATATCACATTAATTCAAATCTTGACGCTCGGATTTGCAGCTTAGGCAGCCAATTGACTGTGGCTGTAGATATTGGATTTACTGTCCAATATCAATAGAATAGCACAGTGTAAATAATGTGTTAGGTTGGGCTCAGGTATATGTAGCATCAGTGGATTTTTACTTTGCACTATTTGACCTCTGACCGTGTTTACACGCAGGCTGTTTAAGGTAACAGCAAACAAAAGGATTGCCGATTAGGAGCATCCAGGAGCAATTTGGTTACGGTGTTTTTCTGCCAGTGATGAATGGAAGTTTGTTTTATGAAACATAAATGTCTGCAACCTCCAGCCTCCCTCAAATAGGATGAAAGAGAGAGAAATGAGGAAGTGTAAATCAAGGTTAGGCATCACTGTGCACTATCCTGCTGCTGAGCTGAGGTGAATGGGGTCTAGTTTGCTTTTCATGCTCCTCCAGTTATTGAAAAAAGGGCGGATATTGCGTCAGATATCCACTTGATTCACTGCATATTTACTCCTTTTTTTTTTTTTCTTTCTCAATGAGAGAAGCCTTCAGTGTACATTGAATTGAGTGCAGTGACATTTTGATCTTTCTTTTTGGATGAATTCGTGTTTAGTTATGAAATGTCTGTAAAGCTCTGAGAGTTTCAAACGCCATTGTGAACCGCTGAGCCCGGGGTCAAATAATACGAACCGCCCCACCGCCGCCGCCGTATCTGGCCCGGAAGGTACCAATCAGAATCAGGATCACGTTTCATTCTCCCATCATGTTGCATCCTGCAAAGGGGAGAGTGTGAGTCTCCGCAGCGAGGGAGGGGTTAAAAAGAGATGATTAATCGGGGGGGGGGGTGCTTGCAGTGTGTGGGTTTCTCTGTGTGTGTGTGTGTGTGTGTGTGTGTGTGTGGAGCAGGTTGAATGGGGGTCTGGCATCTAAGCGGCAAGGTAATGAGTGGAGCCACAGTGTGTGTAGACCTCTAGCCTCTGCAGTGGAGAGGAGGGGGGCATGAGTGGAATACAGAGACGCTATTTCTCCCGCTGATGGCTCTGTTGGTTATGGATGAAACAGCCCCGGCCTCTTTGAGAGCATCCCAGCAATTCACTGTGGGAAGCTGGATTTGTTTCTCTCATCAGCGCAAAGGATGCAGGCTTGATATAATGTGCATCTTCACAGATTACACTTTTTTTTTTTTTATCTCTTTCATGACTTAACTCCCCCCCCAAAAAACTGTTAAAGAGAATACTAAAACTATAAATAATATAATAATATCATACTTAATGGAATGTCTGGATGAGAGATTACTTAACGTAGTACAGGTCTTTGGCTTTTCCCCAGCTTTCATGAAGAGTTACAGCTTGACAGGCTGCAGCACTGTTGTCCCAGCTCGCCCCAGACGGATGGAAATTGACAAAAAACGAACTCTAGAAATTGGAAATATTTTAACACAAACTTTGTACCATTTGAAACCTTTGCAACAACAAGCAAAAAAGCCACTCTGTGTGTATAATTGTGCGATTTAGTCACAGGCTGCTAATCCAGCTGGCTATAGCTGAGCATCGTATTGATATAACATCACATTGTTGATGATACTGCAGCTTTACATGAGCACAACTCTATTATAAGACATACAGCCTTACATTAACACAGGAAAACACAAGCCAATTGATCTACTTGAACGTGTCCATTATCACATGCAGATGCATGTGATAATGGACACGTTTTTGGTACCAATATCACAGTCCAATTGTGCTTATGGGCCAGTCGTGTTTGAACAAGCTTTCATAGCATGCTAGCCAGTCCTCTGAAGGGTTCTTTACCTGACTGGCATGCTTTAGCTCAGCATTAACCACCCAAGGCTTCACGTGGCTAATTAGCAGAAGAAATATAAGGAGGATTGGGGGAGGCGGGGTTGCCATGGATGGGGAGGCCATGGGCGTTTCTGTAGTGACTCTTTCATCACTGAAGCAAAGTGTACTTTTATGCTCTAAAGCATCACGGCAGACACTAACTGCAGACTTGATGCTCAGTCTAAATGCTAAATTTAAATCGAGCTTCCTGCAGACGTGTGGGCAGGCCGCCGTCGTTTTCGTTTTTAGCTCTTCCTTCTTCCTGTAAAAGAAATGCGCCTCGCTAATTGACTGTTTTCAGAGAGTGTCGCCGTTTTGTGTTTCATGTTCATCACATTGTGTCTCTCTGGTGACATAAAGGTTTAGATCTGCCAAATGGTGTTTGCAAAGCTGTGAATCAGACCAGTGTGGAATAATATCCAAAGTACTGTAAGTTCCTGTTAATGTTTATGACTTTTTGTTTCTGTCATCTGTTACTGCTCCAGTCTAAATGGATAGGAATACAAATGACTAGCCTATAAAACCTTTTTAAAAAACTTTTTGCAAGCAGTGGATCTCATGCAATCTGTTTCACCTGATTGCACATGAGTCCTAGGATACGTCAGAGTAGGAGCAGGAGGTGACAAAAACCCCTCTGGATGGGGCGATCAGGCCTCCACATTTTCTTTCCAAGTGTTTCAACAATGTGCTAATGTATAGATCAGTGGAGTGAGTCACTCACTTTTTCTGTGTGTGGCTTATACGCTGTGTTTAATGATTATGAAGAGCAGTGGATTTGTGGATTTAGGGAAGCTACGCGATATCTGTGAACCAGCGAAACAAAGATAAAGACTTTGACAGATGAGAAAATATCAGGCTTAGTCTCTGGGAAGCGTCGCACATGAAAGATGTAAGTACACTCGCGTGCCGCCCCCTCATCCCGACTCTTTCTGGGAGATTGTGACATGCAGCCAGAACAGGAGAGCAGGTCACCCCAGGTGATTACTCGGTATTCACAACTACGACGGTCACACAGGAAGTTCAGATTCACGTATAAGCAGGAGCACCCAAGGGATCTGTGCGAGGAGAGTATGTGGTGTTATTAACTCCCCCTGCCTGTTCTGATCTGTTCCCACTTGACATTAGCGGGAGAAAATGACATGCTTTTAGCAGTGGCTGCTCATATAAGAGGGTTACCTCTGTCAGTTAGAGGTGAGAGCTGGTGGGAGCTGACAGGAGCCTGAGTTCTCAAGAATAACCTGGTTTAGAAGATGGAAGGGAAGGAGAGAGGAAGGATGGGTTTTGCTGTCTTCCTTTGAAAGAGAATGGATGCACCAAAGATGTTTGGCATTTTACAACAGCAACAGAGTGACTTTCTTTTCCCTTCTGGATGCAGGTTCACATTAATATTGCTTCAAATGCTTAACTCCAGCAGCTCCATCTTGCTGGAACCTCCACTGACCAGCTCATTGGGTTTTGTAGCCGCTAACTTGATGCTAATTGTAATCTTTTATCATTGTCACCAGCTGACAGGAAATCCTCTCAGGGTGCTGTCAGTGAATCCCAAAGAGCATGTTTTTTTGATCTCCAGAGGCCTAAAGAAAACTAATGTTGCACATATCCAGTCCAGGATGCTGAAGGCGAGCTTTGACAAATAAAGCTCTGCTTTTAAATCAGATTCTTAAATTTGTAAGTCCCTAAATTTTTCCAAATTCATCCTCCTTTTTTTTTCATTGTTTCCAAATGTAGAAAAACACACGACTTCAATCAATCTCCCATCCCTAATTAGGCCTCCGCCTCACCTTGGCCAGCATAATGATGGTGTGTCCGCATAAAAAGCTTCCTTCTCTTATTTTCCTCCACTTCAAAAGCTGTTCCCCTGCAGACTACCCTGCTATGATTTAGCAGTAGGTCTTTAGGTTTGTTTGTCCTCTGTTTTGTTTAGTCATTAAAGTTGTCACACTCTCTTTGGATCAAAGCGGCTTCAGGAGCGGTGCAAATTAACGTCCTAAATATTAGTGGTGACACCTCGTTAATGGGATGCAACATGTCACAGGGGAAGCAGCAAGCCAGCACGAGGCATGGAGGGTTTTGTTCTGGACATAGTTGCAGATTTCTGTGAATTCGGAGTCCTGGCGGCAGCTTTTATGTTATGTCAAGTTGTGGTTTTGGTCAGCGGAGGGGTACTTGGCAGCGGTGGTGGTCATTCGGAGTGCTGGCTGGGTGTTGCAAGACGTTTTGCAGGTTGTCAGGCGGTGGGTGTGGTGCTGAAATGTGATTGACGGTGAGTGGGTACAGCGGTGGGCATTGTGGCAACTGTGGTTGGCTGAGATTGGCAGGCAGCTCTGTGTAAGTTCTTTTCTGACTGGCAGACATTATAGCCTTTTGTGGTTCTCCACGGGGTGCTTTCACACAACTATAACCAGTTAGTGTGTGTCTGCGAACATGTGTGCCACAACTTGTGATCCCTTTGAGTTTCTCCCTGGTTTCCTCTCTAAATCTTTAACTGGGGACACAGATGACCTGACAGACCTACACACTGATGGATGGATGACTGTTTTTAACTTTCCCACAGCAGGGTCTGCACCCAAACCACTCGCTCTTTGGTGTGAGCGTGCAAGCACACCATAGACATGCACCGAAGGCTCGCGCTAATGAGAGAAGTAAGAGCTCTGGAGGTCTTTGTTTTAATGAGAAGGCCACGGCTCTGCCTCACCTCTGCTGGTAAACAGCAACAATCACAACAACTCACTGAATTCATCCTATGCAGCGTGCATGTGTGTGTGTGTGTGTGTGTAACTTAACTAACTTTGCTAAGTAGGCCCTTCTTATTCCACATTTGCCAAGCTTGGGGCGCTTGTTAGTATATTGTCAAATTCCTTCATGAATACACAACCTCAGGCGTATGCACATGCACACACACACACACACACACACACACACACACAGATGCTCACAGCCAAATCAAATCTCAGCTGGCCAGACTGCTATGTTGAAGGCTTTTAACGCAGCTGTCATTGGCTAGTCTTTCTACACACATTCAGTCATGAATATCTAAATGCACAGAGCTTTGTGGAGTGTGTGTGTGTGTGTGTGTGTGTAAAATCAAGGTGGGAGGGAGCAGTGACACTGCAGTTTGCATTAGCCTTCTTTGCCATTCCCACCACATGCCTGTCAGCCTGCGCTTAGCTTAGCGTCTTCATCTGCAGAGGATTAGCATGCAGCACTAGCCGGCACTATGAGCTGAGTCTCCCTCTCTGATTAGGCGTGATGCATTTGAAGCCTCCACGGGGAGAGAGGACGGCGCACACTCCGCCGCTTGGCATATCGGCTCATTGTATTAAGCGGTGTGTGTGCGGGATGTTAAGCAGATGTTTAGTGAATGCAGCTTAGTCGAGAGAGAGAGAGAGGGCTCATTTTAAACAGCCTGCACAGCAAGTCCACAGCAGCAGAAAAGGAAGCATTGACACAGAAGCGCGCTGTCCACTTCGGGTTTTGTATTGTTGTATCCCCAGTTCAACTTTAACTCACAGAGACGTACCTGAATTATATTACACCAGTTCAGTGGTTTTCAAATGAATACAAGTTGTTTTATAGGAAAGCCTTCTATAGTGATAGAAACTAATACACCTCCTTACTGGTAAACAGCTGCCTCTGATGCCGCACTACACAGCAAACCAATGAATTTAACACACATGACGACTGCATTTCTTAGTCAAACTGTTTTTGCCGTTAACCAGCTGCTTCTGGGCTTTTGTAATGGTTTTCCGGTGTAACTTGTTCCTATTTTGGCCACAACAACAAAGTGTTGGGCTTTCCAGTTCAACCCAAAGTTACTCAATAAAGTCAAAGGCTAGCCAGATTGGGAAAAACATGTGACGAGTTAGAGTTTACTTTTGACTGACTGGTCATCTCTTTCATTGAGCTACTCCCAAAGCCTTGTTAGGACTCAAGAACTCCTGAATCAACACCATATCAACCGTGAAGTAATCCGGACTGAACTTCGTCCGTCCATCCATCCATCCATCCGTCCATCCATCCATCCATCCGTCTTGTAGGCCTGTATAGAGTTTCCATGGGGAAATATTTCTTGGGATCACTGGCATTCTGGAGCAATCACATGGGTTATGTTTGCCTGATGTTTGTCCAACTGGAAATCCTTGACATGCAAAATGTCACTGACCTCTTGCATTAATCCCGCCGTGATCTCACATGAAGGCCCATCCTTCATGTGAAATAAAAAATAAAAACCCACGGGACAGAAGTGATCACACTGTTTGTGAGTATTCTGTTATGTAAATTGGCATTTAGTCTGTCTCGGGCCTCTGGGGAGCATCAGAGGTATTGCACAAGTCTGTTCAGACCTTTCCAAGAAGAGAGTGCAGTGCAGCGAGTCCCCTGGGTGCTCATTATGGAAAACTCTGGTTGACAAAACAGGCCAAAACACTACATACACATACAAGCCAGATGTCGACTCATGTCGTGCATGGTTCTGCCACATAATTGATGACAGCGTGATTATCTACAACAGGACAATATCGCCTCTGTCGCTCTGTAATTTCTTGTCCGTCGCGGCGCCACTTGAAATCTGAATGGTAAAAAAGACGTTTCACAGTTTGTAACGAATGAGTTGATTTGATACGAATGATATAAATCCTCAGAGAAACAGACTGAAGTCTAAGAAGGGGAGAAAAAAGCCAAAGACAGAGGCACAGATGGAGGGTGGGATGAACAGGAGGGCGAGAGAGAGAAGAAGAAAGAAGGTGAGAAAAATAGAGAGGTGGGTGGTAGACAGCTCCTCCGGCACCCTTGGGTGGCGTTTGCTGTCTGTGTGTGTGTGTGTGTGAGTGTGAGTGTGTGTGTGCGTGCGTCCCGCAGATGAGTAATGGCCTCTGACGTGCATGTCTCTCTTGTCTCGTCCTCCATCCGTTTCATCATTACATGCCATCAATCTCGCCATCTCTCAATCTCCCTGTCAGCTCCCTCTGTTCCCCTTCTCTTTTTTCCATCTGCCTCTTCTCCTCGTCCCTCCTCCCTCCTCCTCCCTGTCTCCTTACACAGGCTTATTCTACACTGACTGCAAAGTCCTTGGGGTGTTTAACTCCTCACCGCCACTTCTTCTCCTTCCTCCCCGCTCTGCGCTGAAGCATTGCTCTGTTTCTCACCTGAGCCCCAGTTTAATTTCACTGTGAGAGCGGCGCTCACGCACTCATGCGCACACACTCAATCATTCACTCACCTAACACCTTCGCGCACACACCGACTCGCCAACAAACGGGGATACGCACGCACACATTCAAAAGAAGCTGTCAAGAGTAATGGTGTTTAGTGTAATTTACTGTACCGCCATTGTAGCCTCTGCTTTCTCAATAGGAATCATTATAGAGATTACATAATGGGGGTAATTTTTCTTCTGCTGTATACAGCACTGTGACAGCACTACAAAGTGTTTTGGAGGCTGGAGAAACCCTGTTAGCTGTAGCTGGGAAGTAAATGGGTCCGGTGTAGCCTGGCCAAATCAGCGCCTGTTAGCCTTCCTCCCCCTTCTTCAAATCCATGCCCATTACCCTTTAACAAACCCGAATGGATCCAGAGTATTGATCTGTTGGCGAGGGAATGCTCTCTTTGTTCAAACGCACACGCTGAAAACAGGGCGAGAGCAGGAAGTGGAAAATTTGACACGGAGAACTAATGCGCTATAGAAAACATGTATGCTTGTGAAGACATGACGCTGCATTAGAGGCCCAGTTAAAAACTAGTCTTTATGTTTTTAATCTATGGCGCCCAGTTGAAAACGTGTCTTTTGAGGATCAAACACTTTGTGTGAGGAAAGTTTTTTTTCTTTTTGCTTGTTCATTCATAGGAAAAAAGGCGTCTGCACTCAGATTGGATTCACAGCAGTTGCAGTGGATTCCAATTAAGATCAAGTGGAACTGCAAAGACTGATATCAAACGGTGTAAACAGTCTTTCAAAAACCACTCGATTCTACTATTTTGATATGAACGGTTTGAATCAATGATTTTTTTTTTTTTTTAATGGCATTCTTGTGCAGCAAGCAGTTCGACATCCATGTCAGTGCTTGTGGGATCGTGGGAGCCTCCCTTTAGATCTGCTGCTTCTCCTCACGTCCATGAAAGCGTTGTGAAGCATTCAGCCAGTAAACCCCCCCAAAAAAATAACAAATTAAAAGAAAGAAAGAAAGAAAAGGGTATTTTATTTCCATGTGGCACAGCAAAAACAACCACAGTGTATCGATAATTCAGTCCTCATGCTCCCATTTGTGTCACCAGAGCAGCTGTCAGGAGTGCAACTCAGACCGACCGTAACTCAATCACGAAAGATCGCATCAAAATAAAAGTTAGAGGAGCTTCAGTATGTTGCAAGAGAACCACTAAAGAGCAGCTTTCATTCTGCAGAATGAAAAGGCTTCATCTGGGAGAAACTGACACATGGTTCACGTTAGCCTCTTTCAGACTGAATTCAGCTGCTTCTGGTTTGTGTTGCAGAGCAGTTTAAGCCGTCGCTGTGTTTCAAACATTTGCTGGACAGCAGCTGTCATCCCCTCTGAGCCTGATCCAGGTTTTGAACACCAGAAGCGTGGATCTGAGTGATTTTAACCTGCGAAAATTAGTTATTAAATTTGCGAGTTGTTTCACGGTCGATTAAAAGTCTCTCAGGATGTCCCTGGTTGTGCGCAAGAATTCAATTTGCACATTTAAAAGGGTGCAACAAAAAAAGTAATTCAAGGATTATAACAAATTAATGTTACAGCAGAGCACGGCAAAGTCATAATATCACTTCTTAAATGAGTAATAAATAATGTGTAATAGTGCCAGGTTCCCTTATGATGGAGTAATTGACTCTCCTCTGTGGTGCTCCGAGGTCATTACCTCCCCAGTGATGATTCATGTGTTCTCTAATTGCTCTGACATCATCCATGTTGGATACACACAGTATCTCTTATAAAACACACACACACACACACACACTTGCTCATTTGGCTCAGCAGCAGCCGAGTCTGCCAATATTGTATTTACATTAAATGTGGATAATTTGATAGACCCTGCACGGGAAGAAGTTTGCTCCAGCATCAATATGGCTGCACAGGTGTCTAACCTTGACTCCTTACCCAGCATGGCTATTCATAGGCCATTAATTAGAGCAGGATCCTGCTAATTAACACACAGGCGCACTTGCTTTCTCTGTGACACGCACACATTCGCACTCATACACATTCTTCTTCCCCCTGCACTCCACTCTCTTCACGTTTGAGTTCCATTTAATGCGCCCTGTTTGATTTGCCCTACTAAAGTAATGAGTTTGGAAAGCAGACAAAAATTCTGAAGTGTGTTTTGGAGGAGCCTCGGGATAATTTGAAGTCCTGGGGCTGGGAGTGGAAGTACGCTCGCTCGCTCACACCCACAGTCGTACACGTTTGCGCGCACGCAAGCGCGGAAATACACACTTTGCGAGCACAACTGTGCGGCGTCGTTTGCCTCGTGTATTATGTGTATGTTCTCACAGCCGAACGAGAGGTTTTACGCATTTTAAATGTTCTTCAGAGGAGTCAAGCAAAACAAAATCAGAGAAAATAGCACTTCTTTTTTTTTTTGTTCCCCATAGTATTTCGTTCAGAAAGAAAGTAGCTGTTGTGTTTCTGCTTGTAATGAGCGATTGTTGGTTATACAAAGTGGCTCTCTGCGTCTCCTGAGAGGACTTGTTTGTTAGTTTTTCAACAATCTTGGCTTTTAGAGCAAGTCCAATTCAAGTGAAATGGCATCAAGTATCATTTTGTGTCAAAAGAGACTCAAATCAGGTATGAAGTCTTCTTGAGTCCTTCGCTCCTCGTGGAAAAACAAGTCATTAAAAATAAGTCTCAAGCAACTCATTCAAGAGAAGTCTAAATGAATTCATTGTTAAACAAGTACAGGTGGAGGACCGAACCAATGGAGAAGTGCCTTAAACATGCATTTTTCTCCAAAGGCCAGCAGAGGGCGACTCCTCTGACTGCAGCCTGAGTGTATAGAAGTCTATGAGAAAATGACTCTTCTTCTCACTTAATTTATGACCTCAGCAAATCTTTTCCCAGTGAGTTTCTGATCTCAGTTCTTTCTTTCAAGTCTGTTAAATAGAGCATGTAATTTGTTTGGTTAATTAAGATTACATGTAGAGTAAAATCCACGATAAAGCAGGGTATGCTTTAGGGTGTGGCTACATTGTGACTGATAAGTTTCTCAGTCAGATCCACCCCTCGCTCGTTACGTCCAGTTTCATAAAAACCAAGAAAATAATCAACTTAAGCCTTTAAATAGGACTTTGGTTGCATCACAGCGGATACTGTCCAAGCCAGTCTCAAAGAAACAATTCCAAGCCTGTCAGTTAAGAGAAGTCTTGAATCTTAAATCAATTTTAACTCAATAGTCTCATAAAATTCATGTCAAGTCACAAATTCTTTCAATTTCAAGCGAACGAGCCCCCGTCAGTAAATACTATCCAACTGTCCAAAATACTGATCTTTATAATTATTATAAACATCCATGCCATCTTTATCCATCTGCTTATCCAGTTCAGGGTCACAGATGGGATGGAGCCTGTCCCGGCTGCCAATGAGCGAGGGTACATCCTGGAAAGGTCGCCGGTCTTATCACAGGGATAGCACAGAGAGAGAGAGAGAGACAACCATTTACACTCACATTCCCACGTATGGCCAGTTTAGAAGTCACCAACTAACCTAACATGCATTTATTCGGACCGTGGGAGGAAACCAGGTACCTGGAGAGAACCTAACGCAAACATGGGGAGAACATGCAAACTCCAGTGGATTAGAACCTAGGACCTCCTTCCTGTGATGCAATGGTGCTAACCACCACACCCCCATGCAGCTATCTTTATTCCTCTTAAAACTGTTGTCAGATTTTACCCGTAAAAAATCAAGAATATTTTTATAAGTTTCAAGCCTTCAGTCACATAACATACAACTAGTATAGTGTCTACCTGAATCCAACTGACGGGTTTGAGTAAGATATTTGGAAATGACAGAGATTAAACGTTTAACCTGCAAACAGTGTACAGTACTGCAGTATTTAGACAGGATTAACAGCGCTGCTAGCCTATTTAACAGGTAAAAGAAGCTTATTTGGAGCAGGTCAAAAGATAAAGACGCCCTCAGAATTAAGAGATAAAGAAGGGTTCAGCAGATTAGGCCTAATAAAACACAACAGCGTTTTTCCCGCACAGCCAAATCTTTGTTGTCTAAACAATAACAGCTGTGACTGTGGAGTACACAAATAGCTCTGCAGCATTTTCACATCTTTCCCTTGTGCCAAAATTTTTTTGCCAGTTACATTACAAGCACTTAGAAGCTGGAACGGCACGGATGCACGTTTTTCCTCATGTGGTTCACATGGAAACGCGTCAACCCGGCATCTACTCGGGCTGCAAGGTGCTGTCATCTCCAGACTATCCCGTCAGAGGAAAGCCCTGCTGGGCCCTGCGAATTGCGCGATTTCAAACACCAAGTGAAAAGTTACGTGAGAACAAATGATAGATTTGGAGAGTCCTGGATCCAAGCCAGAGGGAGGTTCAGATATGAAGTAGGATGCAGATTAGCCTTCCTCCTCCTCGTCCTCCTCCTCCCCCCATTCCTCCTCAGCATTCAGGCCTCATCCCGAACCAATACAACTCGCTGGCGTCTGTTAGCCTGAAGGAAGAGAGAGACAGACAAACAAGGATGAAGTGAGAAAAAGTAGATGATGGGTTAGGGCTGAGCAGCAGGGTGAGTGAGGCAGGGAGAGATGGTTCATTAAACATTTAGAGGGATGGAGAGCAGACAGGCCTCTCGATTTCTCTCCTTTTACTATTCAGGAGATAGGACATTGAATGTAGGTCTGCCTGTGCACTGACATACACCTGTGTTAGTGCTTTGTCTGTTTGTGTATATGCGCATACATCTCTGTGTGAGTTTTCTGTCACACTGAAATTCCTGCTCGTCCCCACAGGTCTAGATAATGGCTTGGAAATGTAACTGCACGACCCTAAATAAGGCATCCCCAGTCATGCTGTAACACTGTGCTTAATCCCTATATCAAAATACACACACGTACACATGCTAAGACAAACACCCAGGGTAATGCAATTCCAAGGTTAGCCAAAGAAATTATGTGTTAGTCGGGCTTACCCGTAACGTGTCTGCCTCTCCATATGAACTGGAGTGTATTTACCCTTGTACACACCTCTGTGTATTGTCCCATTTAGCATGGTTCCCACTCATGCATCCTAATGGCCCCAGAGAGCCAGGGAGTCTCTGCTGTCTGTTATTAGTGAGCAGCACAGATCAATGGGCTCCGGGGCTGCAGCGCTAGCCTGTTAGCACTTCCCTATTCAGACCCACTGAGCCGTGGCTAACGCCACAGTGAAAGTGTTTGCTAGGATAAAGTCTCTGAAGTGGGGAGGCACACCTGTACCCACCCTACTTCTACAGATGTAAAGCTGAGCTCTAAAGCCAGTGAGAAGCGAGAGGACCACTGTGGATAGGAAATGAGAAAGCGTACAAAGGGGCCTTTGATGTGCCAGTTTGGGTCCAGCGGGTGGGCATTAAAGGGCAGATTCACCCAATTTAGCAAAAAAAGGAAAAAAGAAAAACAACATATTTTCTCACTTGCTTCAGCTTCTATCTAGCCGTGCTGGTGGTTTTATCGGGTTCAGAGATATTTGTCTCGGAGACTGCAGCTGCCGCAACAATCGGAGGGTAAAAGGACTTTCATTTGTTGGCCTCAAAGCATTGACAACCTGCATTCAAAAAGTGTAATGGCATCTTTCCAGAAGCACTGCCCTTTGTAATACACAGACACCACTGTGAACTGATTTCTTGGGGAAATTTTCTCCAGTGGAAAGCATTTTCAGTGAGCTTTAACAAGGATAAAAGCAATCTGTTTATCTACATACAGATAGAGTTAGTGGGAAAATACAGTATTTATTCTGTTGTTGGTGAGCGACTCTTTAAGGGCAGCACGGTTGATGCAGTGCTGTCACCTCACAGCAAGAAGTTTTTGATTCCTAGTCAAAATAATTTCCTGTCCATCACTGTTTGTTTGTTTGTTTGTTTGTTTTTGCAGGGGGGGGGGTCTTCTTGTGAGTTCTGTTGCGTTCTTTTGCTAAATTAGAGGACTGGCTACTTGAGAAATGAACTCAGTACAAATCAACTTCTAAAGCACAGCTGCTGAATAACATCACAAGGTGGAGCCACTTTCCTTTTCTGAAGCTAGAGTGCAGCGTTGCACACAGACTGATTTTTATTAGCATGATTGAGTACAAACCCAACATTGCACGACCAATGTAAAGTACTGCAGAACAAGGTTCCAGTGTGGAGTGGACAGGCTATCCCAGAGACCATGCCGGATAAGCTAGTGTTTAGCTTAAGTGCCGGTGCACCCTGGCTGTTAGCTGACTTTCACCTGCTCATCTTAGGCCTCAGTCTCACAGGCCTAGAGACTGGCAAATGACTCCCTGGCAACCTCTGGTCTCGACTGGTTGGCAAGTGGCTGCTAGAGGTCCCCGCTGTCGCCAGGTGAAGTCTGCTGCAAAAAGGGTGCTGCACCAGAAACCTTCCTGTGATTGCATTGGTCAGGTCAGTGCAATTTCCGTGGAAGATGCCAACTTTCCTGGAACCGTTTGCCACCTCCACAAACATACTGGCAGTTGTTTCTTGGACTGGCAGTTAACAATTCTGGCCAACCTTATTTTCAAGCTAGTCACATTCTGCAAACCACACTGCAACCCTCCAAACTTTCCCTAACTGTTGTGATGTTGCAGCAAATTTGCAAGATGGTTCAGTTTCATCACCCTGATAAAACCATTCCCCGTGTGGAGAACAAAACAGACCTTAAAGGAGTGGGAATACTGTCTGTAAATGTAGGAAGTTCTATGATAAAAAAAAAACAACTTTTAAAACTGAATAATTAGGTTGGAATTATCTGTCAGTTTGCTTTCATGTTTTGTTTTGTTTTTTTCTGCCAGCTAGTTGACAAAAATAGCATGTACTGCCACTTTATAGGCTGGATATTGAGTTGTCACTGAGTCATCCATCAAATATGATGGTATTGTTTGAGGTTTTTTCCATTACTATTGTTGGCTTGTTCAATAAAGCGCTAGCGCCGTACAAGAACAGTGCTGAATTAATTCAATAGTGCATTTTGTTTGATTTCTTCACAAATGTGTGTTGAAAGTGTTTTATTATCCTGATTAGTATCATTATGATTTGGAAATGGTATTATTATTCTTTTAGTGTCTGCTGACAGCCTTACTGGTTTTTCAGAGGCTTTTCAAAACTCGTGTAAAAAGAAGTGAGGAGAAAAAAAAGAATGACAAAACAAAAGAAAAAATTTTTTTTAAATATACTAAATATCAATGAAAAATGTCAGCCAGATAGTCACTCAGTTTTTGGCCCTTGAAAACCAGTGTTGCTTGAATCTTTGTGTTGATTTGACAGAGACATTGAGCTGTTTGCACACGCGCACACAGAACACACACACACACACACACATAATTAGGCAATCCCACTCCCTTTCCGTCAGCATATGTCAGCATATGGCTCCCTCCTCAGAGAGGCTGATGAACAGACTGATCAAGGTTTAATTTTGCCCTGGAGGTCCTGACCTGGGATGGAGGGCAGGAAAGGAAAGGAAAGGAAAGGAAAGGAAGGGAAAGGAAAGGAAAGGAAAAGGAGGACAGCTTTGTTTCCAAACAGCTGGCAGCCTGAACTCCTTCCTCCTGTTGCCCGGCCTGATGCCGTTGCTTGGGTTGTTCCTGTCAGACTCCCGCTCCGTGCATGGGACAGAACATAGAACCATATTGAGCCATCTGTTCAAGCGCTAATTGGTTTGCATGACAATGTTTTTCCAACCCATAAAACCTAATGAAAATGAACACCCCACCCACCCTAATATCGGTTAATGCTATCACCCGCTTTCTTCCCCACCCCCCCTCCAGCTCAAACCCTCCTCCTTTACAACATTACAGGCATAATTACACTGTAGTGGGCATTAGCAGCAACTCTTCGTGAGGCACTTTATGTCCAGGAGGCAGGTCCAAAGATTGGAGATCACCTGCTGTTCTCAGTGGAAACCTGTCAGCTGTCTGAGATCCAGCACCCTCCCAACACCCCGTAAACTGGGTTCGGAGTGTGAATTGCTACAATTTTATTGAGTAAAGTGCTTGGAAACAGGGGCTGTAATGTGCAAGTGATTTCCTCCTTAATACTGACGGCGTGCTGAATGAATCAGACAAGCAGAAAGGGACAGAGGAAAGGGAGGAAAGGTTAAAAAAGCAAAAGAGGCAGAAACCCGATGAATAATGTGAACGTCTGAAGAGTTATATGCACAAACATTACTAATTATTGAGCAATACTGGATCATCTGTTTGTGTTGCGAAATACAAAGTTAGGCAATGGAATTCTCTGGCATTGTTTGTGTGGCGCTTTGCAGGCGATCACAGCGAAGTACAGTGAAAACTGCGACCTTTGCTCTAAATGGGACCACAATTTACATATGGAGCATGACTGAAGTGAATGAGTGAAGGTGGGGATGAAGAGGGAATAGTTAAAACAAGGGCAGACATTGGAGAAAAAAAAAGGAGGGGGGGTAAAGGGGCAAGCATACAGCTGTACAGCGTCTGTACAGTTTGTGCGGGTTAGCGCCACGCTGGACTGAAGAATGTGTTGTACATGTGGACAAAACACCCGAGTTGTATTTTGCGTTTAAAGGGAGCCTGAGGTTAAACACACAATCACACTCAGTCGCAGCCGCCGTGAAATGATCTACGAGGGAAATTACAGTGCAAACAAGAGCTTACAGATGTGTCCTCGCAGAGAAAAGTAACTTCTCAGTGTAGGCTTTTTTTTCCCCCTCCTTTCAGCCACACACACAAACACAGAAAACATCGCCCTGCCATGCCAGCCAATAAATAGGTTTCCTCCGGCTGTCTCTCTCCACTATGTTCAACTTCACTTTGCTTTGGCTGCAAGCATCCTCTCCACTACCACAACAACCACTCTTTCCCCTCTGAGGTTGTACTGTGTATATGTGTGTGTCTTAAGAGCAGCAATAAAGGCTGATTAAAGTCTTAGAGGCAGTTGCACCTGGGATATGCTGAAATAAGCCCCACACTTTTTAGTTTTACTGACGTCACATATGAAAATGGCAGCCTCGCCGCATGGTAATAGAGGTAACACACAGGCTTTCATAACCTTTGTCCTGCTGACTGTGTAGAGGTTTGCTCACAATGGGACACAATTGTGCCAAAGCCAGTACAGCAAATGCACTTGTGTTGTTAAATCAGTGGTGGTTTGTTGCTGGCAACTGCTCCCGTTTTCTCTCCCGCCTGTCTCTGTTCCTGTTTGTCTCTGTCTGATGCCCTTTTTGTGCCTTTTTTTTGTATTTACCCTGTGGTTTTCTGCTCTGTTGTCCCCTTTAGAGGTGTCACGACCAATGTGCATGAACACACCGGGGGGGATTTATTGTTCAAGCAGGTCACAGTGGTGGAGGTGTTACATGTTGTACAAGCAGACATGGATTCACTGTAAAACACACGCAAAAGCACTCGAGCACCTGTGAAGGCCCAGGTGACTTTTTTTTTTTTTTCCCCCTCTTTCCCGCCAGTTCCATCAGTTGAATTGAACCGGTACCAATCTGATTCCCACCACCCCCTTCCGCTCTTTCTTCTGTTCGTTGGATCAGCATTGTTGGCCCGTTTTGTGGAGAAGCATTAGTCAAATGGGCCATCATCCCCGTCGGCGAATCAGATGATGACTTTTGGCAGAATGCGGCCGCAGCGCGATGCCAGACAGTCAGAGCCGTTGCCATTTCATCACACGGTCGCACGCGGACGCACAGGCACGCACACAGACTCACACCACAAACAAGCTGTTTCTCATTAAGCCCGCAAACATGAGAGATTGAGTGAGAGGAGCGAGGGGTGATGAAGGAGGGGACACGGGGAGCTGAAGGCTTTTTCCAGGGTGAGATAAGAGCGCGGGAAGAATAAGATGAGGGACACGCCGCAAATCTACTAAAGAGTCAAGGGTGAGGGCGTGTGTGAAGCCAAAGAGGTACCTGCTTACCCACCTACACCCAGTGCCCCCAGATACCTTCACCCCACGTCCCTCCAACACTGCTGTTCCCATGGCAACAAGACATGGGGAGGACGTAGGGGGTGAAGAGAATAAGGAGGTATGCTAAAGATTAGGGTGGAATACTGCTGCCGCCGCTGCTGCTGCTGCTGCCTGGATTTGACCAATCTGGTGTTGAGGCTTTAAGATGCTCTAATTCCTCCCCCACCCCCTTCCCTTTTATTACACACACACACACACACACACACACTCTCACACACACAGAAACTCCAGGTCAGAGTGACGTGACTTAGAAAGCATATTTTGAGGGAGATAATTCTAGGAACTGCACTGTCACAGTAGGAAAAGGAGGAAGAAGTGCTACAAACTAAATGCAGTTCTTTCCAAAAATATTAGCCCTCAAAAATAGAAAACCATTAAGGCCACAACTCAGTGTTCGAGAATTTTCCCCATGTGGGAATATTTTTTTTATTTTTTTATCTCCAGCAGATCGCCTCCATCTGTGTGTTTGCGAGCTTGAAACCCTTTGTGACCAGATGTTTGCTCATTCACGCACCCGTGAGGAAGAGTGTTATTGAATCCAATGACCTTGTGACCTCTCCTACAGTGTAAGCAGGAAATATTTCTAATCGTCTCTCAACAGGTACAAACTTATTGATTGTTAGTATCCAGGTGAAACTTGTACATCGTTAAAAATACTCCTGGTGGCGGGAAAAACCTTTTTGTATTGTCCACGATACGCTGGGCAGAGGTTAAATCCATAGATTACTGTGTCGGCAGGATGTGCAAAAAGGACTGTACCAAAGCATGTGTTTGCAAAATGTGAGATTTGGATGTCATGGGTTCACTGAAAAGCTGCTATCAGTTGCTAACCGCCTCACACATTTTGCTGGTTGGCATCATGCTCTACCTGCTAGCCAGTAATCAATAAACCTCTAGAGGTCATGTGAAGAAGTGCATTTAAAATCTGTGGTAAATATCATGGTGAGTGAGCAAATGCAGCTTTGAATTTGGGATCTTTGCCCAACCCTAAAAACTCTTGAAATGAATGTAAACAGTGTTTAAAAGCAAGAGTAAAAAGTGAGTCCAAAGGATGGATCTGGAACACATGTCATGGTTAATAGTCCGTCTTCTGCCTTTTAAAGCCCTGTTAAAGCTCACGGCTCTGTTTGCATAGATCACCCTCGTATATATTCCCACCCTCCCAGTCAGCGGTGTCCTTCACTCCCACTGGAAGTTGTTTCAATCAGCTGCCCCAAACGTGAGATTCGTCCCGGTACCTTCTCATTTTGCATTGCTAACCATTATCTTAAGTTGCCATTGCTACAATTCTCTAATTACCACATTTCTGTTAGTCTCTTTTTTGTGTACACCCCTTATTTGTTACTTGTTTAACCTGGAAACACACCAGCTATAACTTCTGCTCAACAGAGTGGGGCAGTGTCCTTTGAATGAGGTCATAACTTTCTACTAATATGTGGACAAGGCCGCATTCAGAGCTGATAACACTGGAGGACGTCCTAATCTCTCTGGATTTGCCCAAATAGTAATTGTCATCGATCGCAATGAATGTCTAAATATGTTTTTGTCTATATTGATTCTAAATCTTGGCGTTCCAGAAATTAAAAGTTTTTCCAGTTTGGGGAACATTTTCATTTGGCAAAAACATTTTTAAAAAAATGCTTGATATGAATTTAAGGAACGGGGGTTAACCCTTACTACTACTGAAGTGGTTCTTTAGATCTAAAAGGATGTAGAAGTGAAGGGTAGGTGCTTCTCCGCAGTTCACAGTTCAGCTCCGCTGCAAGCGTGACTCACTCTAAGTGGATCTCCTCCTCCGCGTGTGACAGCGTTCGTCACCTTGCTGTTTCTCAAGGCTTCTGGGAGAACATAAAATGCCAGTCTGGTGCACATCAGAGTGTGTGTGTGTGTGTGTGTGTGTGTGTGTGTGTGTGTGTGTATGGGAGGCATTGACACAGTGACTAACGCACAGTTCAAGTTCCGTTGTGCGACTTAATTAACTTACACACGTGCAGACAGGGTGCAAACAGTGGAATGATGTTTGTACTTGCTT
This sequence comes from Pterophyllum scalare, assembly GCA_024447675.2. Taxonomy (NCBI): domain Eukaryota; kingdom Metazoa; phylum Chordata; class Actinopteri; order Cichliformes; family Cichlidae; genus Pterophyllum; species Pterophyllum scalare. The sequence continues at coordinate 126,355 of JAMQGT020011279.1, forward strand.
TGAAAGGACCTCATTCGTGTGTATGTTCGCTTCTTTCTTTACGAGCCGCGAAGCATCTTTAAAAGTAGTTGAGAAAAAAAAACTTAAGCATTAATAGAAATGCAATAGACTTTTTTCACGGACCACTCTTGAGTGTACCTGTTGAGTCCTTCTTTTGAGTACTCAGCTGTGTTACATTTAGATGTATTTTTCTATGAGGATCACTGCACTTTTTTTTCTCTTTACACTGGTGGTGGTGGTGGTGGGGGGGGCAGTATGTTTACAGTGAGAGCCAGTGAAAAGAAAAAGAAGTAAAAAGATTGAGTGACTACAGACTGAGTGCATGCTTCATTATTCTTTTTTCACAGTGACTTTAAATGCGTTTGGCTCTTAACGTTCATAAGTAACTTTTAAAGGGCGATTTTCGTTTTAGCCTTTGGGCAAGCTGCTCGTGGAATTGACGTCAATTTAGCAATAGCTGATGTCTCACCGGTTGAGGTGACATCTTTCATAATGCTTTCCATAAAAAAAGGATGAAAACGAAGTCTTTAAGGCTCGTTCACTTAATAGATCCTGTTATTTTAAGCAATACGATTTCAGATGTTTATGCTGATGGATTTGCTGTGCGTTCTTTAAAAGCTTATCTGATACATTGTATACAAGTATACAGTGCATGTGTTCATATACAGGTCTGTGAAAAAGTCTTGGTCCACTCCTCATTTTTTTTAATGTTTTTCTAGGAGAATGGGGAAAAAAGGCGCAACAATTTAGGCTTCTTGAAGGACATCCAAAGCTCTACTTTGGATGTTGGCTGCCTTTGATTCCATTCTCTTTCAAGATGATCCCACAATGATTATATAAGTTGAGGTCTGGGCTCTGAGGAGGCCAGTCCACGACCGATTGTGTTTGACTGGTGCTTTTGCTGCACTGGCAGTGTGTTTGGGATCGCTGTCACTCGGAAAAATCAAGTTGTTGCCAGTCAGATGCTTTCCAGACGGTATTGCATGGTGGACCAAAATCTGCTGGTACTTTTCTGTGGTTTTAATTCCATCAATTTTCACAAGATCTCCAACAACACTGGCTGAAATGCAGCCCCAAACCATGACAGAGCCTCCGCTGTGGTTTCCAGATGCTTCCATTTGTCTTCCATTTTTCATTTTTTCCTCAACTTTTTTAAGAACACACTGCACACCTTGCTAAAATATGTGGCTAATAGTTCTTTGGGAAATACCTCGTTGGCTCAAAAATACTATTATATGTCTGTCAAACACATTTTTCATAGATTCAACTTAAGAAATGGGAACGCATGATATATTTTTGTGACAGGCTGCTAGTAACAAAGTGCCTAAAGATACAATTTAAGATTGGTTCTTCACTTCACTCTTTGTCCCTTGAGTTACGTGCCTTTTTTATGATTGAGTGGCTTAACAAACAAAAAGAACTGGACTGAAAATGAGTGAAAAAGCAGCCAATAACCAAAGAAAAACTTTGAAAGACCGCTTTTTAAAAAAAATGACAAAAAAGTCTGTCTCCATGGAAGCAAAATATAACGAAATGAGGAGGCTCGAGAATTTTGCACAGTACTCTGTACTTCATCTCTCAATTTCTTCAAAAAAATTAAAAACTATTAACATGGATGTCATATTTTTCTAGAGCCACCCTGCTAAATTTATGAATTTCAGCATTTTTTATTTGCATTGTCATTCATTTTCAGGTATTCATAAGCTTTATCTGCCACAGCTCACACTGCATGAACTGCCACCTGCAGCATCCAACAAGGCAGCTTTAATTCCAAGGAAACAGTGTGGGCTCCTCCAGCATTTTACACGTGCAGGAAAATATGAAACATGAGAACCCAGTAGAACGAGACACATCTCACTTGTGTCCATGTGCGCCACGCATCGGCGCGTTTTCTCCACATTGTGTGTATCTGAGCCTGCGTGTCTGCGTCTGTGTGTGTGTCAGCGCGCGTGGGCGTGTGTGTGTGTCTTCCCTCATTATCCGGCGACGGCGTGCGGTAGCTCGTTAGCGCAGAGCTAGCTGAGCGTCAGGGCACCGGTGCAGCTTCATTAGGTGCTGTGATATTTATCTGATCGTTTGCCTGTGTCGTGTGCACTGCCACGTCTCCATGGCAACCGCAAATGCATACGCGCACATAAAGGCAGTCATACAGTCTCGCATAGATCCTTTCCTCCTCCCTGCTGCATAGAAATACTGCTAATAAAAAAATATTTATTATGAAACATGTGCCAGTGGCTGTTATCCCAGAGCTGTACCCAAGGTGGGTGGAATATTGCTTATTGTAAAGTTCAAGTGAATCACAGGCAATATCACACTCCCTCGTTTGGCTCGTACGGGGCCCCTGGGAGCCAGTTTGCCTCGCTGTAAGTCACTTAGAGAAAAACCAAAAGCATTCACAATAATACCGCTGAATGCCATTCATTTAGTTTGAGTCACTAATCCACCTTGCACCGACAAAATCAGTTACAGACTGAGATTCTGGAGGGAAAAAAGTGTGTCTCTTGTGTTGCGTGGTGAAGTTACTAATCTTGTTCACAGCAGCAGAAAACACTGAAGCCCATGAAGGGAATTGTGAGTGTGCTTCTCTGGATGTGCCTTTAACTGCATGCACATTCCGTGTGTGTGTGTGTGTGTGTGTGTGATGTTGTGCGTTCAAATTCCAAGGTGTGTGTATGAGCCCGATTCACTTGGGGTGAGTGTGTGTGCCATTTTGATGAAAGGAGCACATTTAAATGGCTGCAGTGATTTTGTAGATCTCATATTTCTAAAGGATCTCTGAGTATGTTTACAAGTGTGTCTTCCGCACCTCATTTTAATGCAGCAGGCTATGTGATGTGCTCATTGATGCTCAGTGTGTCCAATGGGGGGAAAAACACTCCGCTGAGCCAACCTTTCTTTCATTTTCAGAGATATAAAGATCTTGAATAGACCAGCACTGCTTAAATGGGGTTAGGTGGTGTCGGAGTTAATGGTTATCTTTAGAACCCTAGAGAGAGAGCGCTAGCCCCCATATATTAAACATTCCTGAGCACTACATTTGAGGGTTTAAGTGTTAAGTAAATTTGATTTCTTAGTTCTTGTGATTTGCATAATTTTTAAAGGCCTGAAGATTGAAAGCAATGCAGTATTTTATATGGAAGAACCAAAATTCTGGGGGGGGGGCAGGTCTACCCATCCATCCACTATCCATCCATTAGCTTCTGCTTAGCCAAGGTTGTGGTGGCAGGAGGCTAAGCAGCGTGTTCCAGACATCTGTCTCCTTTGCCACACTATCCAGTTTCAGGAGGGATCTCAACATGTTCCCAGGCTAGACGAGATATATAATCTCTCCAGCGGGTTCTGGGTCTACCCAGTTGGGGCTGCAAGAAAACCTCCAAAGGGAGGTGCCCAAGAGGCATCCTAACCGGATGCCTGAACCACGTCAACTGGCTTTTTTTGACAGGCAGGAGCAGCAGTTCTACTCCGATATCGGTCCAGATGTCTGAGCTCTATCTCTAAGCCTGAGCCCAGCTATGCTACAGAGGAAACTCATTTCAGCTGCTTGTATTTGCTTTTAGTCATTACCCAGATTGCTAGACTGGTGAATTGAAAGCTCTCTTCACACTGCACCAATTCACTGGTCCAACTCATGCGCCACCTTCCCATCACTCATGAATAAGATCCCAAGATACTTGAACTCCGTTGCATTAGGTAGCCTCTTTCCCCCAACCCAGAACGAGCATTCCACTGTTGTCCAGCAGGGAAGCATGGCCTTAGACTTGGAGGTGCTGACTCTAATCCCAGCTGTTTCAGAATGAGCTGAAAACTGTTCCAGTGCGTGCTGAAGGACACGCTCTGATGAGGCCAATAGAAGTACATCACCTGCAAAAAATAGTGATGCTATTCTGAGGTTACTAAAAGTAGGATTGGAGACAAGGGACGACCCTGGTGGAGTCCAACCGGAACTGAAAATGAGCTTGACTTTGCACCAAGGATGATGACACAGCTCTCCCTAGGGAACCCGGTCGTAATCCCATGACTCCTCAAGAGTGAAGATCTGGTCCACTGTCCATGGCCAGGATGGAATCTGCGTTGCTACTCCTGAAGCCAAGGTTCGGGAGAACGAGTTGCAAAATGTGACCAATATTGTACCTGGGGGCAGCCCACCCAAGTAAAGTAAAGTTTCTGTGTGGGCCGTTTTCAACATGCGCTGCAGCCTTGGTATTTTTTTAAACAGACTTCACAGGTCCCAGCTACAGAGTCTGTGTAATATTTGATAGTGTGCATGTGAGATGGGAAATATCTGCTTAACGCAGGGCAGGGATGCAGCCACCATGTTGCTTGCTTCTTGCTGGCGCTATCCAGACAGGCCATGTCTTAAGCAAAGTGTCGCCTGCTGTGTCATAAAGTCATTTCTTCTGAAAGTAATATTATGGAATTGTCATGTAGCCCTCGACGTATCCCTCTCAGCATCTTCCACGTCTTCCGTCTGTCTGTGTGAAAGTCGTGTAACAATCTGTCAACGTGTGCACATGTGAGGATATCTGACTGCCCAGGTTTGTATGTCTGTGTGCAGTTTCTAACATATCGGTAGGTGTGTCTATGTGTGTGTGTGTTTAGCTGACCTTGGTCCCTGCACTCCCTCGGGGGTGAGAGTGGGGGTGGGGGGCTGATGTTTCTCACTCTGCTTGTCAGCAAGATTAGTTCCCCTGTGGGACTGTTACACACCCTGCAAACATGCTGGCAACGAGAAGACGTGTGTGACAGCTCGGCCCTTCCACGAACCCACTGGAGTGTGTGTGCTTGTATATGTGTGTGGGGGGGTTATGGGAGTCAGAGAGGATGTGTGTTTTAGAGCAGAAACAGAAGGGGCAAACAGCAGGGGGGAATCAACGCAGCCAGCCTGAACTGGAGCCTGTGTGTGTATGCATGTGTGATATGTGTACATGCATGTGTGTATGGTTTCTGAGAGAGCGCACGCTGAGCTCTGAGCTGTGCTTACTCTAGACCTGGCTCATCTGCATCCATCTCCTCCACCCTCTCCCTCTCTTTTATTCCTACTTTTACCTCGGCCTCTTTCCGACTGTCTGTCTGGAGCACATTCCTATCTTGCTGCCTGCTTGAACTCCAGCTGTGAACAAGGCCAGCAGAAGAGATAGCAGGTGATTAATGTAGTCCAGGTAGCTCATTGCTGTCACCATTTACTCTTCATCTGTGGAGGCAAAGATTGTTTTCCTTTTTCCTTCTACATGTACAATATGCACCAAAGCAATTTATTTTTAGGTTTTTATTGCAGACCCATTGCTGTGTGAAGCAAACCCTGTGTTTGTGGAAAGATACGAGAACTTAGAGCTCCGAAGGTGAATGGCTTGGCTGGCATAAAGAACCTTGTGTTCAAAGGCACTTAAATCTGAACTACATTGTATGTTTCTCACGGTGACATAATAATCATTTTATTTTCTTTATACAAAGTCCCTAGATTCACCCATGAGGCTAAACTTAACAACGAGATGTTTATTCATACATCCATCCCTACATCCATTTTCCGTTGCATGCTTCCAGGAAGGCATGCTAGCCAGATACCCAAACCACCTCAACCGCCTCCATTCGATGTGGAGGAGTAGCGGCTCTACTCTGAGCCCCTCCCTCTATCTGTAAGGGAAAGCCCAGCCACGCTTCATCAGGAGCTCAATTCTGCCACTTGTAGCCATAATCTTGTTCTTTCCATCACTACCCACAGCTCGTATCCATAGTTCAGATCAGTCTGTAAATCGACAGCTTCGCTTTGGAGCTCAGCTCGCTCTTCACCACAGTGAACCGGAACAACTGAACCTGATCAACCTGAACCTGTTCGACTATACAAACATTAATTTTCACAGCTGAATTTCCAACTTTTATTAATATTTGGTTATATAATTAAATTTAGAGCATTCATTTGCAGCCCTACTGTCCACAGCTTTTGGTACAGTCTCATCTTGTCGCTGTAATATCTGGGTCACTGCTTTCAAAAGAAAAGCTCTTCCAATTTTCCAGCTACTAATGACTAAAAGACTAACTTATCAAATACCTGGTAAATGCAGTGGAGCATTGTGCAGTTAAAACGCCTTTTTTTTTCTTCTTCTTCCTCAGGACAATAACAGCACTAAAAAGAGCCTGAGGGACTGATTTGAAATTGTCAGTAACACGATACAATCTTGCTCCCCATATCGCTAAAAGTAATGAGCGTTTGGTTTTCTGGGAACCATATTTCTTGAACTTTATGTAGCATCCCGAGCCCCTCCAGCTGTTTTCTTGGCTATACTTTGGACATGCCCCCGTTTCTAAACGGCTTATTTAAATGTGGTTAAAATGGCCCTGGCACAAAATAGATACTTTAAGTCCAAATAAGTCACGTTTCACAACCCGACTGTTAACTAACAGTGTGTGTGTTCTGCGAGTTAACAGCTGGAGCCCGTCCTCAGTCAAAAACTGAGGGCACGGAAAATAGAGAAAAAAGAATTTTATATTTCAGTATCTGAGCTAAGCTGGGCTGAAACGTGCCACAATCCTGGCCAGCATCTACTGATGATGCTCTTCTCACCTCACTGTTACAACTTGAGTCAGTTATTGTATTTGCCAAAAAATGCTGAGCGATTCCCTTAATAGAGGGCGAGTTTGAGGAGCTGTGAATGTAAAATGAAGATGATGCATGAATAAATAAATAACCATCATAAGGTTTTATGGTCAAAATCGTGCAGCTGCAGCTTGGTTGAACAAGCCTGCTGTCTAATATGAGTGTGAGTGTGAGGTGAGGGAATAGCAGCCCTCAGCAGATGCTTCAAAGCCCTACCCAGACACTTTTTTCTGGAGCTGGGCTTAACACACACACACACAGACACACATTCTGAGTGTAGATCAGCCCTCAGTCACAGCCCTGTGCTGCAGGGAGACCGGAGTGATGGAAGCAATAGTTAAGCCATTAAGGCAAACAATTGGCTCAAATTGAGAGGGAGAGAGAGAAAAAAGAAGAAGAAGAAGAGGGGAAGGGGGGGGTCTATGGCAGGAGTGGATCCACTCAACGACTTAATCCGAGCCCCAGGACACTCTCCTGCTGAGCTTCACACACTTTCACAAACATCTACACACACATACACACACACACATACACTATAAAGCTCTGCCTGCCTCCAATAACACCTTGTCAGTCTTGGCCACAGGGGCAATGGAAGAGGCGCTCATTCCTTTATAGTTAGCAGAGGCACCTACTTCCAACCACCTCAGGGAAAGACGGAGCGTGCAATCTACACAAGACAGCTCTGTGAGCATTCGTATGCCTTATGGCTGCTGGTGTGAAGCTATTCATTGTCTTAGCAGGCAGAGTGAATGGTGGAGGGAGCACAGGGCGGACAGTGTCCTGGATGAGGGAGGCGATCCTCTGACACCGGCTATTGTATCGTCTCCCCCTTGGCCTCGCTCAATCCCCGCAAGCCTCACATAAACAGCCAACAATGAGGGATTGTCACCAGCCAATTCCCCCTCTTGCTGCTCTTTTGCTTTCACACATACATCAGCTTTGTGTGTGTGTGTGTCAGAGGGCGAAGGCATGATGTGCTGCAGTCTGAACCCAGCGACCGCCGCGACTTGTCCGATACAGCCGTCTTCGCCGTTTATGTAGCCTAAATATCAGCCAGTGATTGGGGCGGTCAGCTGCTTGCTGCCCTTCCCTCCCTTCCCTCTCCCCCGTCAGCTACCACACTTGGGGCTCCCACAGTACCCAGGCCCGAGCGATTTATCGGACAGCTTAGCGAGGAGCGGTTATTGCCCAGAGGACTGTTAGCACGGGCTTGGCTCGTTGACTCCTTCTCCATTTCTGGCATTTTATTTGACATGTCCTTTAAGTCCTTTAAAGAATTGGGCGTTTCTGCCGAGCGCCTTGGCTCTTTCTGCAAAAGATGGATGGCCCGCGTTCAAAGGTCTGGATGTTTTTTTCCTCCCTCAATCTCTTTCTTTCCCCTCCCTCCTTCCTTCAAACCTTTCTCCTTCTCTCTCGCTGGGCTTTATAGGCTGGTATTAGTGTTGTCAGCTAACCAAGCTCTGGATTTGGCTTTGTTTTGTTTTGCCTCTTAAGATAATGCTTTTTTCACTCTCCTGCCGAGAATAACAAAGGGAAAAGAAGAGCAATAAAACAGCGAAGCCATTGACTTTGGTTTCATTAAACTGGTTTTCAGCCATCTTAAATAGACCACAGGCCTTGATGGCGGTGGGGTGTGCGCACGTGTGTGCACGCGCGCTTTTTTGCAGCCATGCGCATATGATTATCCCCGTGCGTGTGCCGTGCCACTCTCACCTCTTACTGTTGAAACATATTTGCCTTCATTGGTCCATAAATAAAAATATAAATAACAGAGAGAGGCAGCATAGCTCCAGTTAGCATTCCAGGCGCACGGACCGACGAGTGTGTTTAGTGATGATAAGTGCCGTTGTTGTTGTTGCAGTGAAAAGGGGGAAAGAGCTTCACCTCCATTTCATATGCATTCCAGATGTGGAAATGTACAACCAGACCGATTGGCGTGTAAGCATCTGTGTCCTGTTAGAGGGCCTTAGAGGTTCACTGTACTGGTTCTGCAGCCTAATCCCTCACACAAAACCTCACATTAACACGCTGCACGCTGTTTATCCCGCATCCGCGGACGCACGCAAACATGCACAAGCATTCATGCGTGCACCACAGTGGGTGTGACGCGTCCATATATTCGCTACAGCTGTGCTGTGGAGAAACGGGGGGGGCGGGGGGGACACTCTGTGCGCCGCTTTTGCTGTTGTGCTGTAAAATAAAATCTGAGTTCACCTCAGTCTTTGAGTGTGGATTTACTGACATCCTGTATAGATCCATCGCTACGTCTCCACTATCAAAAATCCACACTTAGCATCACAGTAAAATGTCAGTTTGCTGATGTGTCAGGTCAGTGTATATAAAAATTGCCGGCTTCGGGGATATCAGGCTGTAAAACCTGAATTGAAAGCCGTCTCACCCTGCTGTAAGGAGCTGCTAAGGCACCCAAGAGAATTTTATTAGTGTGTCTCTCACTGAGCTTCAGTGTCCTTGTGATGGGCTAAAGGCTGTTTTAGAGGCTTTTCTGCAGTGTTATGATTGAGAATCTGGGAAGGGGCTATTTTTTTCTCTTTTTTTTTTTAAAAAAGTTAAATGCATTATCTATACAAAATTGGTTACAAGGTTCAAATTTAAGATATTTATTATTTCCTCTTTTTTTCCCAAATAAGACTTATGTGTGTCTGCTGAAAGCTCAGTATTTTCTCTTATAGTGCCTTTGAAATGGTTCGGAATTCATGAAATTCCTATTTTAAAGACATTCAAGCTTCCAGATCACTTTAACCCAGTCGGGTCTTGGCCATTCTTTTCTGTGCCTACTCTCTCAGATACTGTAGTATGCAAAAAAAAAAAAAAAAGTGTGCAGATGACTTTACATGGCATTATTATTTATTTAAAGGAACCACAAGGTTATAATACACTGGGCTGACTGAGAAATCAATTGCAAAGCTGAAAGCCGAAGAAACAAGGAATGCTTTTATGTTGCTCTTAAATTTTACTTTCTGCTGCATTTTTGGGTGCAAATTTGAAAGATGGATAATGGTGCTGTGTGCAGCCTTTAGGTTATTTATTTTAGCACAAGGAAAATTTCCATAAGCAATCTGGAGCACAGTTTGGATAGTTGGTCCTTAGATATTGAAACTGCAGGGTAACACTGTTCTGCTAGAGGAAAAGAACTTTTTAAGTTTTCAAATTTAGCTTCGGGTCAAGTTTGTTTGTGTCTAAATGTGTTTACAGGTCCTGGTTTAGTCCCAAGATTTCTAAGATAATGAAAATTATCCAGAAATTGACATTGTGAAAATGTCTAAAGCCAGTGTAAACATTATGCCTTAACGCTGTGTTCTGATCTCCTGCCTCCTGTCCCTTTAACAGTAACGGCACGGCCGGAAAAATGAACGGGGCGCTGGAGCATTCGGACCAGCCGGATCCGGACGCCATCAAGATGTTTGTGGGCCAGATCCCACGCTCCTGGTCAGAGAAGGAGCTGAAGGAGCTGTTTGAACCGTACGGAGCTGTCTACCAGATCAACATCCTCCGAGATCGCAGCCAAAACCCTCCACAGAGCAAAGGTACCAACCAACACAGCGACACAGTATTTAGTGGTAACATGTACATTCGTTCATTCATGGCTGTCTGCTGTAGCTTCGCCTTTCTTTCCTTACTGTTAATTCCTGCCTGGAAATTATTTTATATCCACGTTGCTTACTTCCTCCCACTCCTGTTCTTATGTAACTTTTTTTCTCCTTTCTGTCTTACTTTCTGATGAAGACAAAAACGCCCTTCTCTTGGGCTCCTGTTTGGTCAGAGCTGCTGGTGTCTCAGAGCTAAGCCCGGGGTGTCCTCTGGCCTTGGTGCCGTGACTCAGGAGCCCTTGGCATCACATTAAAACCCACCAGAATACAATTAAGCATAATCTTTCAGTGTTTTCCAGTGGAGAACAAAAAAACAATGTTCTGATAGGGTCAGGATTGTGATAGAGCGTTGGGGTCATCATCAGTAATGGGCTCTGAGGGTTAACGCAGTCGCGTTAGCTCTTGGCGATATAAAAGATGGGCGGCACTTCCGGGTTTGAAAAGTGAAGTCGAAGCAAAAGTGTCGCAAATCTGCATTCCTATAATATATTCTTATAAATTAGCACGCCTTCTCATCCAAATATGGTCCTCTGTGGCTCAAACAGGATGCGGACAGCCTTAATGCTTAGCAGGATTTCACAAACTCGGCAGACTTAATGGAAATCTACAGGAACCCGACTCTCAGCCGCCTTTCTCTGCGACCTCTCAAAACACTTTCTTGATGATGTTGTGGGTTGAGTTGCTACTTTCAAGCCATGTTGAACTGAAAAAAAGATAAACCAAGGTATACTCATAGGCTAATGGCTTGCCGATCACAAGTTGTTAGCCAATGAGGGTGCACTTTTTTTTTTCGGGCCAGATCCACCCCTTGCTGGTCACATCCAATCTTGAAACACCAAGAATGAACGCTACAAAAATACTCAGCTCAAGGCTTTACTTCAGGACATCAGATGGCCACATCCATCTTTTATGTACCATCTTAAGGATCAGTTTGGCATCCAGTATTGCTCCAGTGCCAAAGGACCCTTTGTCCGTATCTGAGGCCGGCAGATTCTGACAAAACAGCCCTTTTTAACCGCCCTGCGATGAGAATGCGTAGGATACACATACAGAAAACACAAACACTTAACTGTATGCACACTTCTACCCACACACAGGCACAGAGTCTGTCAGCGGCTGAGGACCGTCCCACCTATTTAATGGCAGAACAAGTGATGTACGTGCAAAATTACACAAGCAAACACACATTTTGCGCACCATTTGAAGACAAAGACTCGCTTGCCAGACTTACACAGTCAATTGTGCGAAACTGCATGATTTGCAGCTATTTTCTCCCATTCCCTTTTCTTTTTTCTTTGATGAATTCATCAAGTGTGAGAGCAAACAATAGAGACAGCAGCCACAAACGGGCAGACAATAGCGTTGCCATATTAGCAGGCATCAACCAGAGTGGGGGTTGATGACACTCCTGATGAGACATGGAGAGTGGGAGGAAAGTAAAGAGAGCGGCAGAGAGGACGGCAGGAAGAGAGAGGTGGTGCTTCCATCCAACTGTAAAGCAAATTTTCAAGCGAAGTTTCAAAGTGTCAATTGAAACAAAATATGAATCGAGAGGGATGAAGCGCAAATAAAGCCAGGAAACACTTTTCTGCAAGAAAAATGGAGTCAAGGAGTTTTCATTTTGGGGCAAGCTGATACTTGTCATGGATGCCTTGAAATATGGCAGCATAATACAAAGTGAACACTGTATTACATTTATCCATCCATCCATCTGTTTTCTTCCACTTATCCTGTTCAGGGTTGGTCGGGGGGCTGGAGCCTATCCAAGCTGTCATAGGGTGAGAGGCAGGGTACACCCCGGACAGGTCGTCAGCCTGTCACAGGGCTAACACAGAGAGACAGACAACCATGCACACCTATGGGCAATTTAGAATCATTTAGCTTATTACTTTTAATACCAGAAACTCCATTAATATCCAGCCTCGTGTTTGATCTGGTTAAGATGAAATTTTGTGGTTTTAGTTACATTCTGGAAAATGTCTTCCATCCATAGACTATATATATATATATATATATATATATATATATATATATATACACAACAAACTGATGTAGCCACAGTGACATCACCCATTAGTTTGTTAAGTACTGTTTAAAAGTCTCAAGTTCTGGTTTTGGAGCCAGACATGACCATATTTGAATGACAGGATGGAGTATGGGTAAGGTGTATGGGTGCTAACTGTATGAGCGCATCGCAAAGAGACCGATTTAAAATCAACATATAGCGTATTTTTTTCACAAAATTTTTTTTTGCTAGTTTTGGTATAATTAATGTACTGCAAGCTATTTTTCTTTTATTCAGTTGTGTTTTCAAAAGTGCTGCATACACAAGCACATACAACAGATCCAGTTCAGTGACTCAGAATAGCTGATTTGATGCCTAGCAAACAGCTAGCGGCCTTGTCAGCATCCACCTAGTCAAACCGTCCGTGTTGGAAATAATGAAGATGTTAAGCCTTGATGTAATTTAAACTGTCAAGGTATATAAAAATTCCCCAGTACAGTTGACACAAAGGGGGAATTAGTTACAGAGACCAAAAGTGCTTTTTGTACCAGTCCACCAGGATCGACTCATTTTTAGAAGCAGCCTCAAGTGGACTTTTATGGAACTACAATTTTTTGTACTTCTGTCTTCATTGGCTTAAATTTCCAGCCCCAGAATTGCAACCATATTTGGATGTTTCCAAATAAATGCTTTCAATGCATGGATGTGTGCATTTCATAGGTATGTTCATTAAGTTGAAATGACATGACTTTGAAGCCCGCAGCCTTGAATAGTCCCGAAACCCACTGCATGTCTGCTGCAGTGGAGGGCAGTGTTGAACAGAGACCCTCATAGGTTTATTCAGGTTTTTTTTAAAAAAATTTGTTAAATAATAGCTGAATAAAGTTGCATTATGCAAGATAGATGGTGTCCCTCCTGCAGTAGTAGCGATTTAAACTGTGGCTTATTAACAACCAGGTAAATTGTGCAGTATTTTCTGCACACTGCAAGCTGTCCTTTATAGTGTTATGTAGGGAAATGATTACCTTGTTAAGTTTATTATTATTTAAATGTCATATATTGTATATTATTATTATATTGAGCCTTATTCTTCACATTTACTAATAACCTCTCTCCTATTAGATATATTGAAACGTATGTTCTTCAGGTGACATCCTATCGAGTGTACACTTTGAAGTTGGGCTTACTGTGGCCAAAAGACATGATGTCATCCACCTTTCTGCAGCTCCACCCTCCACCTCACTTCTGTTTTTAGTTTTTCTCACTCTGATTTTCTTCTTCTTGGCTCCCTCTCATTCTGACTGAGTCATACGAGCTTATGAAAGCCTGGAGACAGCGTTCTGCCAAGACCCAAATCAACTCATTTCTGCACACCAACACACACTTGTCATGTGCTTTGCATTTGTGTGTTCTTAGCCTTGAAATGACTCCTTTTCTCCCCACTAGTCTCTTCTCGCTCTCCTTGTTCTCTCTGATAGTTCTGATGGGTGGAAGGGGGCCACAGTTCCCCCTCCTGTCCTTCAGCTCCTTCAGATCTCCTGCTCCATCTTCACTGCCCTTGAAATGAGTTGTTTTTTGTGGCTGATGAGTCAAAAGTATCACTCAACGGGGAGAGAAAACACAGCCACCGATCATCCCTTTCATTTTTTTTTCGACTCAAAATGACGATCTCCGTCTATATGCCTCTTTTTTTTTTTTGCAGACTCCTTTTGTGTGCTGTGAGGTGGAGCGCATTAAGAGGAAATGTAGCATTTGATTGGGCTCTTACTGGCCTTGTTATTCGCAGGCTCCGAGCGCTGTTGTTGTTTTCTCATAGTTAAGTAAGCCGCCTGGCCTCATCTGCACCCGCTCAGCCAGAGGGAGCTGCGATTACCCCCTCGTCGGTTTTGCTGTTGAAATTTCGCCAGTGTCAGGGAAACTGCGGCCCCTCTCTTCTCTCAATGTGTTTATTTTAAATTAGCAGCGGTGTTGTTTGAAAAGGATCTTCGCCATTTGGGGCAAATGAGCCCACTCTGGCGCCCCAGCGGTGACCCAGAGGCACTTTTTCCATTCTTTGTAAAACACCGGTTTGGATTTAAATGAGTTTGTTAGGCCCACCGAGACGCAGGAAAACTTTCACTGCTAGCCAGTTCAACTCCAACTTTTCTGTTTCCTTCTTTCGATTGTGTTTGCATCCTCATTAGCTCGCACTTCAGCGACTGCTAGTTTGAAACAGAACATCAACAACAAAAAGGGGAAAACGGGACAAACGTAATTGACAGCAGAAATTTGGAAAGTGCAAAATAACTTCTTAATTAAATGCTCAGCTCATTAAGTTGTGGAGGATGCATGAGGCTGAAAATGCATAAAAACACGAGTTCCTTGTTAAATTCTGATTAGTGTGTTTAGATTTTCTTTACATGATATGAATAAGAAAGAAAGTGCTTAACAAATTTATTAGATCACCACCCAGTGTAAGGTTTGTGCCACAAAATGCCCTAAATAACAGTATTAGTAATTACCAAAATCATTTTTTTATGTTTCTGTAATGGTTAATCCAGCAGTATGTGCGAGTTCTGACAATATTTTTAATGCTAAAATATAATTATTGTTGCCCGTGAATTTTCAAATTTACTGTGTAACAACAAGTTTTTAACATATTTCTAAAATATTTGTGTTTTTCTTATTTTTTGATGGGTGGTTTAATAAATTTGTTGAGCGCTATACTTCATTCATGTATGCCCTCAACAGCTGTTTTTCACATCTAAAAAGTTTCCAAACCTACGAAGAAAAGTTCAGAAAGAGTTTTTTTTCCCCGCAAGAAACGCTGCTGCTTGACTGCCTGACGTGCCTTAGTAGCAGCCTAAGCTTGGCTACCTTTACTTTGTAACACGCTTACCCACATGGCACGATTCCCACCTGCAAGCTAGAGTGATTGTGGATGTGAATTTCCCATTCATTTTCTCCACTGACGTTTCAGAAAATACTTAAAGATTTTTTTTTTTAGCCTTGGACCAAACCAGGTAGCTATGGGGTAAGCCATGATCATTAAAAAGATCTGATTTGGATCCAAAAAAGTAAAGACAAAAGAAAAGAAAAGGCAATGCTACCTGTGAAGGAACTTCTCATCCCATAGTGCTTTGCAAATCCCAGACTCCAGACAGATGAGCGCTTTCGCCGCCACCACCTTGGTTGCAAAAACGGACGTGAAGAGGAGGGGTGGGTTCTGACTGTGAAATTGACTAACGACCTGTCAATCATGAGTTGTTAGCCAATGAGCATGCAGCTTCATACCACTGAAAATCTTCCGCTCTGAAACACAGATTTAGGAAGATGAAGCCTGCAGACAGAAGGCAGGTTTAAGGCACTTAATTTTTCTAACCAGTGTTGCCTCATATTTGTCGTACCGCCTGACAGACGCGGGAAAGAGGTGATGTAGCACTGTGCATTAAAGCATGAATTGTGCAGAATTGTGAGCTTCTGAATGAACATAAGTTAAATGTGAAGTTACAGGCATATACTTCTTTCTTCTCTCTTTACCAGCTGCTTTGTTGTAAGAAATGACTCCAAGATGGCAGTCAGACTTGGGCAAACATCGGACTGAGACAGCTATGAATAAATTAATGATTAATTACAGGATGTTGAAGATAAAACTCAAGGCTTAATGCCCGCTTGGAGCTCTGGCTAAAATGCAGTTTTCCACGTCAAACCAGCAAGTGGATATCTGTGGATCAGTGTAATCCTCCTGTCTTATTATTGTCATCATCTGGCATCGCATGACGGTCCTAAGTGCTGTGTGAGAGGCTGCTTCAGCCTGACGAAAATAAAATTCCTTGAGCAAACACCAGTTATTTTCTTCTTCTTCTTTTTTTTTTTTTTTTTGGCATTGAAGGAAAAATATATAATTTCAGCTTCCAAAAACACATATTGGTAATAATTTAAATGATCGCTTTAATCCCGTTTAGGTTATTCAGAAGCCAAAATGTAATCAATCACAGGAAATGATTTGCGAGTCAGCTTGGTTTGGTCCCGGGCCATTAAATTGTGTGACTTTTGCGCATCACGCAGAATCCATTTTGCAGTTTGACCCAGGTGCTCGCGTTTAGGTTGTGTGCGAGCGTGTGTGTGTTTATGCTGACTAGGACGGTCTGGGGAATATCGCGGCGCTCCTGTTGGTTTAATGTGTTTGGAGTTAATAACCAGATGAGTGGATGAGCCGGGGAGGAAGGGAAGAGAGTGAGAAATGGAGCAATTTGGCGTTTTGTGCTGAAAGAGGGAGAGAGAGAGAGATGGAGGGAGAGATAAAGGGAGAATGAGACAAAGGGAGCCAGAGGGGTAAACAGAAAATGGTCCTTTTGCTAAAACACAACCTTAAGCACCATGATAGGTTTGTTGCAGCGCGTGCGTGTGTGTGTGTGTGTCTGTGCTTTGGCTGGGGACCTGCTTCGTCATTTATCTTAATGATACAAGTGAGACGCGCACACACGAACATCACGCATGCACAGAATAAGTTAAATGTCTTCATTAAGTGGCTGATCCGCACAAAAGTCTCTGCACCCAGCGTGGCCTGGAAATACTTCTGAATTATCAAAATAAGATATAAGGCATAAGGGATTTGAGTCATGTCCAACTGAATGCAAACGAGTCTCAATTTTAACAGGCTTGAAATTATTATCCGATGAATCGATGTTGTCTATCAGAACTGCAAGTAGCTGGGGAGGAAAAATGAGGCCTGAGTGAATATTTTTTCCTTTTAAAATCCTGATTCAATTCTCAAATAGCAAGAGCCACAGCTTTATTATGTGACTAGCGGATTAATAAAATGACTATAATCCCTCAGCCCTCGCCAAAACCAATAATCTGTGACATCTTAATTTTAATCAGTGTTTGTTTTCTGACCGGTGTCGCTGATAGTGATTCGACCTGTAGCCAGTGGCTGAAAAGACAAATAAGAAAGGGTCACCTGTAGAAATATCAAAGCTTCAAATCTGTGACGCACAGCTGATACAAAAATAGACACAGGGGGATGCTAAAGTCTTTGCTGAGCCTTGATAAATGTTGGATTTGGGCATCGAAAATATCTTAAACACACTGTGCCATATTGGAAAACTAAAGAAAAAAACAAAAAGGCTTTGGAAATCATTTCCAGCCCAGAGATAAACACATGTAGCAGATTACGGCGTTTGATTTTCGATCACTGCTCAGATCAAAATCTCCCGGCCTGCCTGGGTTACTCTGATGCTGCGTCCAGGGACCCACACCCATCCAATGGCAGACATCCGCTTTGCAAGCCAACTGTATCCTCTCGCTCGGCTATGGCAACGCTGAGCTGAACGCTCTGCTGTCCAAGACAATTATCTGCTCTAATGGATTCAGTTGAGACGGGGCTCGACCTGAGACGGAGGACTGATTTATTTCATTCTTTCCTAAAGCAGAGCGGCCAATTAAATCGCCTTAACTAGACGTTAGCTTTTTTAGCCAGCTACCCGGGCCCAATTAGGGAGCAGCTGCAGGTGGATTTTAATGGGAGATTGTGTGTGTGTGTGTGTGTGTGTGTGTGTGTTCTCAGCTCATCTCTGTGTGTCTTTTTTCCTCTTATGTTTATACTTTTGCATGCCTCAGCGACAGAGAGAGTTACTTGGTTATAAAGTTGCAGAGCTGGATGTTTCTGCTCCCCCCCCCCTCTCCGAGCACTTCGAGGTCAGCCAGAAAGTGGCTTTGATTTCCGGAAAGTGCTCTTGTTGTTTTTGCAGCGAGTAAAGGAGGGAGGGAGCGGGGGAGGATTTGGAGGAGGGGGGGGGTGACATTGGTGCCTTTCCACCAAAGTAACTAGTGGATTGTATAGATTTGTGAAGTGCTGCGAGCTGGACCGATTCCTACGGTAACAGGATTAGAACATCAGCCAAATGCCCGTCAGAGATGCAGCATTGTTTGAAACCATCCACTCATCCTCTCCCTGTTTTTCCATCTGACAATCTGTTCTTATTACGCTGTCAAATTCAGAATGTGTTCTCTGTCTATTCCCCCCCCCCATCCCTGCTGTCACTCAGCGCTCTTCGACACACATAAATTATACACATTAAGGGGCATTTTTACAGCTACACAGAAAGCAAAGAGGGAACAGTGAGGAGGAAGGGAGGGTGGAAGAAATGGAGCGAGGTGGAGTATGTATTCCATGCCACCCAGAGGCCTGTGTGAGCAGTAATTGCAGCAGAGTGTAGTTAATGTGGGTCAGCGGTTGAGTGGAACCCCAGGGGTCAAAAGGAAAGTAGAGGGGACGGGAAAGGAACTGGAATTATGGAGGGAGAAATTTGTGTGGGTCACTGTAAGAACCCCGCCTCGGGTAGAAGGGCTTTGGGTGAAGCTCTGCGATACATCCCACACCTGTCTCTCTTCCCCCTTTTAATAAAGCATACTTTCATTCTGCTGGACTGCAGGGCATTGCCTCTTTATTTTCACCCTGCCTCCGCCTGCCTTTTTCCCGCTCCAGTCTGAGTTAATTCAGCCCCACACATCTGAATAGAGCAGCTGATGTCAACCTGGAGGTTTGGACTAATAAGATAAGTCTTAACCCTAACCCATGGGATTAAGCAAGTAATTTGGAGGTAAAAACATACCCTATTCATATTCTAAAGGACTGACCTGTAATTATTTTAATTACAATAGGGCGACTGGACAAATATATCAGCTGTTTGCAACTGGTGAAATCCATCAAGCTTTGGCTTTTTGGTGCTGTTTTGAAAAGTTGTATTTTATTTTTAGTTGCTAATTTACTTTTCCGTCTCCTTGAGAGTTCAATGCTGTAAAAAAAAAGACCTGGAAAGTCTTATTCAATAATAATAATAACAACTAACATTATAACAATATCGTGCACATTGCCATCGTTTATGAAACTGTCCAGTTTGGAACAGGAGTCTAGTTCATCTTAGCACCACAAAGTGATGCTTCTTCTTTATTGTTGTGCTCTGTTAAAAGTTCAGAGTGACACAGAGGCAGTGATACACAACTCTGCAGTAACAAGTTGGTGTTGGCTTAGTATATGTAATTCTGGAGAATTTCAATCTGTCCAAGTTAACAAGCTATTCCAGAGCCTACACTAGTTAAGCTCTTCACAACAACCCAACAGGTTGTACACCTTGAAATTCTTGTTTTAAGGCTGCAGGTGGTCTTTCCTTGTTTGAAACCCAAATCATTTTTGTGCCACGAGCGATGGGGCTGCTCTCAAACACCCGCAAATGTACTGGCAGAGAAAACCCTGAGCATTTTTGCAGTTTCCACGGCACTCGCGTTCACATGAAAGTCGCCATTTTCACTAATATTTAGGACGCACCCATGCTACCACTTGCATTTAAAGTTGGAGAACAAAGGTGAAGCGATAAAGAGCAGGAATGCCTTCAGGTTTTTGATTTTGCAGCAGCTCCTTTGAAACAGGAGCTTTGGATTCTCGCCACATTTCAGCTCCTACAGACTTCTCACAGTTCTGTGTTTGGTGCAGGTCACTTACAGTTTCAACAGCTTTCCCTCTCTTTTGGTTTGTTGTCATGATGCAACTCTAACGTACACAAATGTACTCCTGGGGGCTAACTATTGGATTTAAAGGTAATTATTTTCAGTGTTCCACAAAGTGCGTGCTCCGAGCAGCAAAAGGATTTAGTGTTTCCTCCTTTATTTTTGATTAAGGTATAATTACAACTTCAGACAAATTGATGCATTCTCATAAACTTAGAATGAATCCGGGTGCCAGTTTGTGGAAGCTGCTACGTTGCCCCGCCATCTTGAATACAGAGGCAGCGATGGGCATCGCCGTGCCGCCTAATTGCGTTTTATGCACGTGGCTTAGAGACCGGCCACACGTGTAGTACGCCAAAGGCAGAGGAGGAGAGAACTCGTAGGCGTTTGCGTAAAGGCAAATTTTAATTAATGTTTCCCCCTTCAGACTCAAAATATGAAGGTTCATACATATGTTTTATCAGCTGAGAAGGCCTTCACCAAAGAAGTGAAAACACAAAGGAAAGAGCCAATGTGGCCCGCCTCTTCTTCCTTACCTCACCACAGGCCTCATCTCCTCAGCGGAAGTCAGGGCTCCAACGCACAACAACATGCAGAAACGTGCTTATTTATTCCCGATGTTGTCACAATTACCTTTTTTATCGGCAGATTGGACATGTGACCCTCCAGTCTGCAGACAGCTGACAGCGAGCCAGCTAAACAACAACAGCAGCTGGTTATAAGCTAACATTGTGCCAGCTGAATAGATGTGAACACCCCCGGAAGAAAACCCCAGACTGACAGCCTACACTCATTACACATTAACAGCAGCCGGAGCTGTTTGTCCCACAATGGCCCCCGTAGTGAGGATCATGTCCTTGAATTGGGAACTTTTATATCTTTGTTAAAACGTCCATTTTTATATTCCTAAACTACGGTAATAATTTAAAATCAGATTTTCAAGAGAGTGGCAATAACTTGGAGAGGATCACCTCAATGACAAGCTGGTCTAACCCTAAAGGCATAATAAGGTACTTTATTTTCTGAGAGTGTGTGTAAATATAACAGTTTCAGCTTAAAATAAAGAATGATAGTCCAGAAACAGTCCAACATGGCCACTGGGGCGCTGCACTGAAACCCAGACTAATGAAAGTCATTTAAGTAGATTAGTTGGTACTCAGGCTAAGGTGACCCTCCCACCTACTGTGTGGCATGGAGGGAGCCTGGGATCTTCTCATTTAAATTAAGAATCACAGAAAAAAAAAAACATGACGAATTGAATTTACAAAGGAAGTCAAATCAGAAGTCAGGTTGTCACCTCTGAAGCTGGTTTACACTAAGAACACAGCCTCATATGTGCCTGATTTTAGAGAAAGACATAGGAAGACATAAGTGGAAAAAAACACCTGAACGTGCCGATTCAGCCCCCCCCCCCCACCCTGAAAGCACCTCTGCAGCTCCGCTGTCTCGAGTTGAGAAGTTGGGGTCGACCTGCTGTTGGAGGGTGTAGATGTGTTGACAGAGGCAGGGGGCCGTGGGTCTTCGCTCAGTCAAAGGCGCCCTTCAGCAGCTATGAAGCATTTATGAACAGGCCTCTCCCTCCTCTGCTCTCTATTCAACTCACAACCACTGTTTCTCTCCCCTCTTCTTCTCCTCCTCTCTCTCTTTTTCCTCCTGTCTTGCAAACGCTCTGCCCTCCTTTCCCGTGTCCCATCCGTCTGTCTTGCTCTTTCTGTTACATGCACACATACACTCCAGCGTCTAATAGATTCATTCACTTTGCTCCAGATTTGTGTGTGCACGTCTCTGGTGTGTGTTTTTGAGTGTCCCTTTTCAACAACACGAGCAAAGTGTCTCTCCTTGCTCAGAGGCCTCTCGGCCTTCGGGTAAATGTTTGTTTTGCGGGGGGGGGGCATGCACACCAATTGATGGAAAGAGCTTATTCATTTTTGGGTAGCAGCACTTTCTTACCTGCTTGTGGTTGTTGCACAGGTATGTGCTTATGTGTAAATTAAAGCGAACATCCAGACATGCACCTAAAATATGAACACTCAGTGGCTTTCTGCAGGTTTTTCTATGTGTGTGTGTGTGTGTGTGTGTGTGTGTGTGTGTATGTGTGTGTTAGCTGTGAGCGTGTTGACTCTTAAACAGGTAGAACTCTAGAATATCTCTATGTGTGAATCTCTGTGTGTGTGTGTCAGTGTGTGTGAGGTCCACTCCTCTGCTCTTTGATCCTCATCTTGACAGCCCACCACCTGGGATGCACCGCCACATGCTGCATGGCTCCCAGGCCCCTGCTACGCCGCGGGAATGACAACACACCGTGGCTAACGCAGCACTAACAGCCAGCCCTCCCCTGCACATTATATGCCGTCAGAATCACTAATGCTAACACCGAAAGCTAACCCTCCCATATACAGATATGCAGGAAATGCCACTGGAATCAGAATTCACATCTAGCAGCTAACCCTCGTACATTGTTATTGGAATTGCTAATCACACACAGGGGGCCAAAGCTTGAACACAGGTGCAATTGGAATTATAATGGAATTATAATGCATAATACTGAGGCGGTGCTAAAAAGCTCTCCCTTGAATACACATAGCATCTACTCTGCACCAAGCTTGCAGGAAATATACAGTTAAGTTGTTTCCCTCAGATGAAAATAATGACGCCAGCGAGGACGCACATAGTTCATAAATTTATACCACATGCAACATATACGTTTGAAAGGTTTAAGCTGTAGAACAGGTGAAAAAGCCTTTTTTTTTAAATTCCTCAGCTGAACTGAGGCTCATTTCATTCCATACGATGGACATTTCATCCATTTGGGAGTGGAAATTCTGAGCTGAAAGGTTTATTGTAAAGACATTCTTCATGTGATGATTGGACCTGGGGTCCAGAACTGGTGGTGGTGTAGGTCAACAAGAGTTCCCGGTGTTATCGGTAGACAGGCAGGCGTGTGGTGTGGAGAGGCTGGCAGGCTGGTGGGGTGGAGGTCATGCTGGTGCAAGAGGAGAATGTGGCGCACAACAGAACTAGAAACTGTTGAGTACAAAAGCAAAATGCATCTAATTGCACACATGCGGACATGCATTTGTTATTTTAAGGGCATATGACACTGAGAAGCATGGATCCATGAAGTGCTCTACAAGTAACCGACTGTGGAGCATTGTAGACTTTTCATCCTTGATGGTCGCTGCCTTGGCTGCCTTACACAAGTACATATTGTGCTACACCGAAGTCTGTCATCTGCGGTATCTGAATTGAGACACACTAGGAGTAGTTGGCCTTTGTGTTACAAAATTCTGGTGAGGAGTTTGCAGCAGGACAGGAACTTGAAGAACCCACGCCCAGGATTAGATACGGACACACAAAGTCAGAGAGAGGGAGAGTGGCAGAGAGAAGTAAAGACAGGCCAGCATTGGAGGCACGGTCACTGTTACCTCCTTACCACCAACCCAGCTCTGGTGCAGAACAAGTTCCAACTTGGTGCATTTTGACAATTTTGAGTCCCGTTACTACTTAGAGCTCCCAGCAGAAGTTCAGGTAGTTTTTATTTATGGTGGACAGAGTCTGTGGGCTGCATTTTCCAGTCAAAGTGGTGAATTTCTTGCAGTAGCTATAAAACACGTGTGATGCTGTACTGGTGCGAGCTTTACCAGTCTTTTATTGGTGGGACCGGTTCAACCGGCGCAGCTTTGGTGGAAAACGTTACGCTCAAGTATCTTTAAAACCCTTAGTGCATCTGCACAGGCCTTTTTTCCTCGTGTTGCATAATCAAATCCTTTCTTTTGCCTCTTTGGGCACGTTTTAGATTGCTCATTGAGTCATCGTCACACATAAAGCTTTCAAATTTTTGGATTTTGATTTTATTTGGTTTCACACTTTTGGAGGAGTTTCATTATTTGATTGTCTGCTCTTATTAGGATACATTAGAATTTCAGTAATTCTTCACCATGACTAATTTTAATTCATAGGCACACTCCGCTGCTAATATTTGTTTAGTCTGACTCTTTCTTCTGCTGGTGCTTTTTCATGTTGGTGTAACTACTTCAACTTAATTTAAGATTTTCATTGCTTCTTCTTCATCCTTATCCTCTCTGGCTCTAATTTTTATCATGGAAAAGCGGAGCAAAGATGAAGACGAACTGATGGAGATCTATGATATGTGGAAGCCTGCACTTTACCACAGAGTTTGGTGTGTATTTGCCATATCATTTTGGTGACCCACATGGAATAAATTGAATAAATTTTTACCCAGTGATACTCTGTCAGTCATGATTAATTCCCTCGCTTATCTCCCTGCCTTTAACCAGTAGAAGCTGGTGTGAAACTCTTGGTGGCAAATTGATACTGATAGCTGAAGCAGGGGGGGCTTAGGGTTTAGTGAAGTGACACCCCGAGCTGTCTTTCACACTGGGGGTCATAGAGGAAAACGCTAAGCTGAGAGTTATCCCTGCTAATACACAGGCACTGCACCATCTGAATCACAACACCAATCACGTTGTTGATGCTAGGCTAAGGGCCAACTATTCAACAGTCCTGGCACCCAGAGGACACTGCAGGAATTCAGATCCATTACACTCCCAGCCTCATCAAAGGGACTTTGGGATTTGGATGCTAAACCTGCTCCAGATGCTCACTGTTGGATTTCACTAAGATGCACTGCAGGGCAAGTGTCATAAGGGCCGATGTCTGCGGCACAGGCAACAAAACCTCAACCAATCCACCGCATTCACATTGAATTGACGTGCACCGTAAACACAATGGGGAAGACAGCAAAGCAGATGTAAACAACGGCCTACTCCGCTTGTCTCTGGACAAAGAAATGCACAACAAAATTACCAGATGATCAGGGCCGGAGGCAACGGGTCCAAACATTATGAACCTGCACCGACTCGGAGGAAGACGGTGAAGCCGCAGCAGTAGCTCACCTGTGGCTGGCACATGCAAATATGCAGCACAGCCATGCGCCTTAACCAAATAAGCAGCTGTAGGTGAGCAGATGTTGAATGCAAAACACCACAAGTCCTAAGGTGCGCCACAGCTCGTGATTGCATCCTGTCGTTGCTCTCTTAAATACATCTTAGTAGTAATGTGAGAATGAGCTGTTCTTTGCTGAGCTCCACAATCGCTCCTCAGATTCACCTCTTTGAGATATCTGGAGCACTAAGGAAAATTTTGAGCACTTTATGCACCAGATTATACCTTTGCATCAGTTCATGGTAGAGAAAGCAAAAGCTAAATATTATAGTGAAATATGTTGCAGTGAGGTTGTTCGGCATGACTCGTCTCATTTAATTTTGTTCCTGCAAGACACTCGCAGGCATGATTTTACTCTTCTGTCCTCTTGTTTTTGCCTCAGCCCAGTGGTGAGAATAGGAATATAACACATGGATTTTTATGTCTTGTAGCAGGATATTATTGTGTCTGTTGTTTAGGTATGTAACCTGGTTAAATGTGTATGTATTTCACCTGCCCAGACAAGTTTGATGTTATTTGGATCAGTAGCTCTCTGTAGCAGAGTTACTGCCACTCTGTGTATATGGCAGCCTTCACAGATATTAATGCATCCCCAATGCTCTTAACACTAAGTGTAACCATCACCTCACCCTGCCTTAAATCTAATTCTGACTTGATCCTGGGAGCCGAGTCTTACGCCCGAAACAAGCCTCTGAAGGGCTGTGGGGGAAAACAAGGAAGGCCAGCCAGAAAACTCTAACACAGTCTAATCACACTTATGGTCTGAAACACAAACAGGTTGTGACAAATATAGCTGGAAATGTGTTTGTTTAATTCTGTTTGGGGTTTTTTTCTATCTTTGGTTTCCTGTGATAAATGACAGTCACTCCGTTATTTGGATGAGCAGCTCTCAACAGTCTGCTCGTTCTCTGCTGCTACATTTTCAACAGGGGCAGACACACACACACACCCACATGCATTCAGTGAGTGCATCCTTGTGGCTGTCCTCCTTTCAAAGCAGTAACTTAATGATTGCCTGCATGTAACATCTGTAAATTGCATCTACAAAAACACGGGTTACGCTCTCCCAGAACAGGCGCCGCACTCGTTTCGATAAGCGCGGGGGTATATTAGAGCCCACCTCGAATCGCACCCTGAAAATTTTTACGGTCGTCTCCCGGAGTCCTGATAAATGCTCTCGCCCCGTTACGTCTCGTTTGTAAATTTCCATAGCTGTTAAACAATCGTGTCACGAGGACATAAACACAGACATGAATCCTCACCGAGTCGATTTGTCCAAACCTTGTGTTTGACATTAACAGCTGTTTGCTGTGTGTATGAGGAAAATAGGAGAGTCACACCTCTGTGTCTGCCCTACATTTTCCTCCCGCTGTTTTTTCTTTTGTGTGTGTGTGTGTGTGTGTGTGCGCGCCTGACTGTGCAGGTTTGTGTGCTGACTGAGAATGGCCCACAACTACTTTCAGCCCCACTCTGCAGGGATTACACACAGATTCACAAAGAGGCACAAAAAAAAAAACCTTTTCTCCCTCATTTTTCTCCCTACTTCCTGTACTGCAGTTGTGCGTACATTTGCATTTGAGTGCAGTTATGGTACCGCACGCATGTGTGCATGTATGTGTGTTTGTTTGTGAGTGTGCAAGAAACTGTTAAAGTTTAATTGCAGTGTCAAGGTTAAACGTAGCTTAAATTTTTATTCAAAGTGATTCCTTAGTAGCCTGATCAGTGGCTTGAATTGACGCTTCATGCTGAATTATGCTAAGTTTTGAACCACTGAATCTTTTTGTGATGGGGTTCGTGCGATGTGTCTCAAGTTTTGTTTCTTTTCTTGTTAGATATATCTTCTTTTTCCACTGATTTTAAATGACTAAATCATTATTTTAGAGCACTTTTTAATTAATCCCTTAAATATTGTCATTTTAAAACTGTTGTAGCATGTTACCTGAAAGTTTCAGTTTTCAGACCAAACTTGTCAGAAATGTCTTGGTGCGAATAAAGTGAGTCGGTGAGCGAGCGAGCATAAATAAGACGAATCGTTGCTTTCTTTGGTGGATGAATGATAAAGCAGGGGAACAATGAACCGACAACCCTTTCTCCTGCACTTTCCTTTCTTCTGTCTTCCTCTGTGTTTTCTTATTTGTGCGTGTGTGTGTGTGTGTGTGTGTGTGTGTGCCCATGCATCACTTTGTGTGCACACTTCCTCCAGGCTCAAGTCATCAGCATTGAAACAACTCCAAAAAAAAAAAAGTGGTTTCTCTCTCTCCGCTCGGATGTTTTGTCCTTAACATTCACTCAGCGTCTGCCAGTGTCGACAGGTGATGCCAAGCAGATGAAGAGAGAAAATGCTCTTTGTTGCTCCTTATGCTCATCCCCCTCTCTCTTTCTGTGTGTCTCTCTCTCTCCCCAGGCTGCTGTTTTGTCACGTTTTACACAAGGAAAGCTGCCCTTGAAGCTCAGAATGCACTGCATAACATAAAGACCTTAACAGGGGTGAGTGTGTGTCCTCCATTCTCCTCTGCCTACTTTCTCCTCTAATCACACACTTACAGCAGTACCCTGAGGCAGCCCGGCCCCGCCCCGACCTACGTGTGTGTGTCAGTGTGAATACGCGGGCATCTACCTCAGTGTGTAGCACCGCTGCCACAGAGCATTTGCGAGCGTGAGTGACCGAGCAGGTGAGCCACTGACTGTCAGGGTTCGTGCAAAACTTGTGAAGGCCATCTTAAAGGCACCCGGTGGGATTTTCTTTTATAAAAGTAAACTTTAGTTTACATTCTCTGGTTCTTTCCACGATGTAGAGGGACCGTTATGACAGCCAAGAACCATGCTTACTTACTACCCTAACAGCCACCAGGTCAACACCTAACAAAGGAAGATCAGGGCAACTTTTGACATGTGGACGGACAGAAGCAAATGCACATTTGAAGCCACAGACTTCGGAGCTGCATGTAAAATGATACAGTTTTTATCGCGCCGGCTCCTCGGTCTGAGCTGATGCGAGATGAGCACAGGCGACAGTTCGGTGAGTTCGCAGCTATCTAATAGGCACGATGAGTCCTGCCTCCTGTGCGCTATCCTGAAACCACCCTCAAACAAAGCCAATTGAGTATTTCCAGTAGTGAGAACCTATCTGAAGCGGGCCGCATCCGGCTGTGTGCTACATATGAAACGGTGCAACTGAGGACAGTCTGGAATTCATTTGTGAAAACAGCTCAGGTCAGAGATGTGCCAGTTATCAGCCCCATGCATGCCGGCTGCTTGGTTCCACCACGTTGATCAGAAGTTATAGGGAATGTGGTTCTACATTAAAAGTCCACATTAATAGATTGGAAGGGTTGGAAATATAATACAACTCTCAACTGTGACATGCGAGTTCAAAACTCCTCTTTCGGGCTTAGCAGTCGTTATTTCATTTTCACAAGTTGTTTAATTAGCTTCAGATCTGTTGCGTGTACTACCTTGTCACATTTAACACCGTGCAATTCTGCACACAAGATGCATCCTACACAATGTGGGTTGCTCTCCGTTTGTCACTGATTAGAATGGATATAACAAACTAATGAGCCTGCTAGTAGTTGTGTGAGAGTGGGGCACCAACTGCTGGTAACATATCAATGAGCTGACAACATCAAAATTGGGTGCCAGCAGGTGAGGAGACGTTTTCACTGAAAAGCAGGATCTAATACAGCGAGTATTGCCAGTGATTATAATTTATCAGCTTTTAGCGTAATGACATCATCCTACTGTTGTTTCGGAAAAGTGTGTTGTCCACATTTGTTCCGAAGCAAATCACCCACTCGTGCCCACTTTATATTTTCATCACTGGCTTCAGCCGTCTGCAGCAGTTTGCGTTGTGTTCCTCCTCGCTTTTAGCCTGCATGTTCGTCCTTGTGCAAAGATGATTAGAGAACAATCATCAAAACAAGCTGCCACTAGCAGTCAAAAGCACTTGCATGTTTATCTGCTTGCTGGCATCTGTTCCTTCTTTTCTGGAAACCCGTGCATATGCCTGACTATCAAGGAGTGTGCTGGTGCTCCATTTTTCCAATATCGTTCCCTCCTGTGGCCCAGGAGAGCAATAGAGGAAGTGGGCTGGAGCTTGCTCGCACTCTCACACTTTTAGCCCTGGGTGGATATTTAGAGGCCCCCAGATCCCTTCTGCTCAGGTTATTGGCTGCTTCCCCACCCCTCTCCTCGTCTGCGCCAGCTAACTGGAATCTCATCAGTTGAGCGCCTGCACGCTCTTACTTCTGTCAGTTGGATCAGTGGATAGCCCCCCTGGGCAGGACAGGGTGGATACTACGAATCCCACAAGAGCCGTACGTGGGATTTATGCTCAGGCTCCCAATTCAGAGTCAATCTTGTTGTTTTGCACAGAGTCACCGTGTTAATTGCTCGTGGAATAAGTATGTTAAATTTTGTCTGTTTCTCTGCACTGCGAGAGCTACTTACTTATCCCTTGTTGGAGGTGTGAAACAGCCCCTGGGAGGACACATACTGCAGCAGTTTCAGGATTATAGGAACATGAAATCGCCTTCTTCTACACCATAACACCATCCCTCCCTCTATTCTGTCTGGTCATCCCTCTGCCTCACTTGGTTCTTTCCTGCAGCATCTCCGGTCTGTTTGGGGCTTTTTGATGTCAGGTACCAGTAAATTTGGCTCTATATTTGGCAGAGAAGCAGAGGAGGCATCACAATATCTCAGGGTCTTCAAACTTCCAACACAAAACATACTACCTGATCTTAAAAAAAAATGCATTTGTTAGCATTTAAATATGTCTGTCTGCGCATTATAATGATTCTAGTGATAATGTCTCTCACTCTTATGGAAGCCTAGGAAGAATATAGTAAAAACTCTTTGTTCACATAGTTTAAATGAGGGTTAGGACTGGTCTTTGCACTCAGGAGTGTGGCTACTCCTCTCTATCAGGTCGTTACAGCTGTTGCTCCATCACTCGCAAAGCCAACAAGCTGTGCACATAATATTTTTCAGAGACGTCCTTCATAGCAAGGTTTTCTAGCTTCACTGTTTTGGCCTAGGACGAAGGCAGCAGCCCCGATGGCATATATAGCTGTGCAGTTTGGCTCAATGAGAAGCTGAAGCAGAACAAACTCTGGACACCCCCCCCCCCCACACACACACACACACAGCCTCATCTCTACTGTCATGATGGAGTTTTAAAACAGACTTGGTGGATGAAAATGTAGCTTATAATTTAATTGATAAGACATCTCAGGTAAGCCATATTTTATCCTTGATAAAAAATAATAATGTAGCAGAGGTAGGGACATGTAAACCAGAGGGATCACACTCATACTCCCCAACAAATCACACCCTGCATATACAGTTGAGTTGTCGTAGACTTCTGTACCACTGTGCACACTTTTAAAACAAATTTTCAAACCCCAAATAGTCTTTCAAGCTCTTTGTGGTCCCAGCTTTGGGTTAGGGCAGTCCATTTGTAGCCTCGAGAGCCGCACTGAGCTACTCACTATTGCTTGTAGAGATTGTAGCTTTTTACCAATTGCTGTAACAGAGAAAATATGAGTTTTTAAAAATGAAACTAAAAGTTGCTTCTTTGAAATAAGAACCTGCAGAGCCCAGCGGTGAGATTTGAAAGGTTGCTCATACGTACTGGGAGAGATTTTAGTCTCAGTAAGCTCATTTTTTGTTCATGAAAAGCTTCTGGGAGCAGGAAATATTAAAAATGTCCAACAAAAAAAAAAGCAGGTGACTCGTATCAGCAGCACAATATACATGTAATCAAGCCTGCATCGCATTCATCATGTCAGAACTGGACAGCGCCGGCTTATGTAGTTCTCCTGCACTGATGGACGGATATGGTTTTAGATTTAATATACAGGGAAGAGGACCAAGCGCACACTTGCAAAACACTAAATCAATAGCAGCATAATGACGGATCATTGAGTGGTTTATGCAGGATTTTTGTTTTTAAACTGGCTTCACCTCAGCTCAAAATGAAAAAAGGGCAAAAAAAAATCAAATGAGGGGAAGGATCCAGCAGGAGACGGGAATAAACAGATGATGAGGATGGCGGATTAATTGCTGAATGAGGCATGTCAAGACAAAAGGAGAGCAGACAGAGAGAGGGAGAAATTGAGTAGGAGGTTAGCAAAGGTGATGGGCAGATGGACAGGAAAAAGGTGGAGTAGAGCACTCCAACATGCTCGAGGGCAAAGCAATAAACGGGGCGCAGTTAAAAACCAATACCTGCTTATTAACTTCCCCACTCTCCTGGCTTGTAAAAAGCCAGCAGAACAATGTTTGTATTGGCACTCATCCCCTCCCTCGCTCTATCTCTCCTTCCAAACCCAAGGCCCTAACAGGCAGAGATGCAATCAGAGTGGAAAGCTGGACGGGGGCCAGATTGGAGAAAAGGGCACCGGTATTGGCAGTGCCGACTGGCAGCCATGTTGGTTTAGGGCGAAAACAGTTGAATGTCTGCCATTTTTGAGAAAGGGGATAAGTGAAGGGGGCCTGTGGCTTACGTGATGAGTCTCTCCCCGTTCTGCTCTCACAGAGGTGACGGCGATGGTGAGAGCAAAGTGTCGAGGTGTAGGCTTTCAAGCCTGGTGAAAAACCAGAGAGAGAGAGGAAAAAATGGCGGCACTGTTTGATGCTTTCCTGCCAGGCCTCAGTCTCTCACACATCTCCATCACTCCTCAGCTGTCTCTCCTGAAGATTTGTCAGCGATCTGTCAGTGCACTCATGCCAAATGTACGCATGTGTGATTGTATGCGTGCAGAATGTGTATATTTATGTCAGCACCAGGCCTGCCTGTCACATGTAAGCGATGCAGTAATGTTTCCCGGGAATATGCAGGTCACAATAGGAACTGAACGTTGTAAGAACTATTTCTTCTCAGTTTCAGCTCAGTTTTATCAAAAGGGATTTTCATTTATTCATTTTTGGTTGCTTGCGTCAGTTTTCTTTAGCTTTAGATTTTTACCTGCTGCAAGAAGATACTGGTCACTGTAGATACTGCTTTAAAGCCTTGAGTTTTCATCGTGGATGACACCATCTTTCTTATTTTTGGAGCCAGTAGTGACCATAATTTGAAGCTAATGCTGGTGAGTATGAGTGTAGATATCGTGGTTGGTTTGTTAGTACATTGGACCTCACTGTGAGCCATATTATATGTCAGATTAAAAATGCTCCAAAAGGCAGTAACACAAACACAATTAAAGCGCCCAGTTTAGCAGCTCGAATTAGAAGAGGTTAAACTTACCTATCACTAAAAGTAGCAATGCCCCTGCTATGGCATGCCTTATAGGTTCACTCTTAATTCATCACATATAGAGGCTTGTGCAGCAACCCTTGGCATCAAACTCAGATGCACTGGCTACTCATTTTTTAATGTGTGGGGTTAAAGTTTTGAAAGGGGAACATGCTATTCCCAAACCACAGTCTTTTCCTGGATCTAACCAAGTAGTTCAATTTGGTTTTATTTATATAGCGCCAAATCACAACAAATAGTCACCTCAAGGTGCTTTATATTGTAAGGTAAGGACCCTACAATATTCACAGAGAAAACCCAACAGTCAGAACGACCCCCTATGAGCAAGCACTTGGCAACAGTGGGAAGGAAAAACTCCCTTTTAACAGGAAGAAACCTCCAGCAGAACCAGGCTCAGGAAGGGGCAGCCATCTGCTGAGACATTGGGGCTGAGGGGAGAGAGACAGGACAAAAGTACTGATGAATGTAAAAAGAGGGTGAAAGAAAGAGAGCAAAACTCAGCTCACAAACAGGTAATGTGTCAAGGCGCCAACACCTAAAGCAACAAAGTCGAGCTCAGTCACATCCTCATCCTAGCAGGTCAGCTGATCAACCCACAGCAGCTGATGGCTCCTCCTCCAGTTGGCAAATCACAAGTTGCCCCATTTCAGCTACTCTAGCCTGCCTACACCTACTGCTGCCTCTGCAAGCTGCTTTGCAGCCCACGTCCTCCTTTTGATGCTGTTTCTGACTCATGTCTGTTGTCACTGTGCTTCCTTTCTTCTGTATCAGGCTTATCATGTATGCACATGGAAATACAAACTGCTGCAGGTGGAAATAACAGTCTTAGCTGTAGTTCATCAATTCTGAAGAAGCACTCGCTGTGTAGTGCAGGTAAAGGGCTTTTCTGACACCCACATTTTTTTTTAAACCACCCTCGGACTGCTGTTTTGCGTCTGGACGACCGTCCTCACACCATCATCTTTCAAACAATGGAATTTGTGACCGTCCATGAAACGAGTCATTCATGCTTTCACGGTCAATAAAACTGCGTTCAGTTTGACTATTTTACCTCAGTAATAGCGGTGTCGCTAGGCAGCACAGCACATCAATCAGCAGGTGGATTAATCCATAAAAAGTAAAGAGAAAATAAAAAACAAAAATAATGAGTTTTCTGCACGGCACACACACGTAGAGGCTTTTCGGTGAAGACAGATAGGCAAGCCTGTTTCTCTAAAACAACAGCTTTCACTGAAGTTGTTTCTAATGACGCGCTAATGAAGCTCAGGAGGGGTGGAGACAAAGTGTGTGTGTCTGTGTCTGCGTGTGCGTGTGTTGCCTGGAGAGCCATGTGTTCATCTCTGCAACTCTAATAGCACTGGAGAGGGCTAAATATGCTTTTTCTTCTCTCGCGCTCACACACAGACTCACACACATGCACACACAAAGCCCCATAACCCATCTATCGGCGAAAAACATGCCCTGTACCCCTGGAGCGATGTAAAGCCATAAGACCCAACCCCTGCTGCACGGACTGATCCACACCCGTGTGTGACTCTTGAGCACACACACACAAACTCTGCACTTTCATGTCCTCGCGAGCATATGCCCCAGCACAGCCTGAGTTTATTGCGTTATTTCCCCCCCACCCTTCACCTTTTTTCAATGCCCCCCTCCCGATCCGCTCCACACTAACACAACGCCGAGGCGCGCACACCGACAACAACACACGGCGAGTTAAAGCCTGTCAGCCTGCCTGTCAGACAAGGTTGTTTTAGATTTTCCACTAAATTGAACTCTTTCATTAGTGGCTGACAGATGTCTAAATGCCCAGTGTCTCCCCCCTATTTCCATCTTTGACGCCCGCCGAGTGGGCCCCGGGGCGGCTGCTCCCCGTCTGAAGCTGGGTTGGAGGAAAGAGGGTGGAGAGAGGATGGAGTGATGGAAGGATGAGGGGAGGGGTGAGAGCTAATCTAGGACGTGTCCTCTGGAGTGCCCTCCAGCTTGGAGAAGTTCAGTCTCTTTATCCTTGGTTTTCTTTTCTCACTCTCTCCACCTCTTGCCCTCTCTCCATCCCTTGCTCACTTTCTCTTTTTCTTTTGTCCTGTTGAGTCTCTCACTCCATCTCTGTCCCTCTCCATCTCCTTTTTCTTTGTGAAAAAGGATGAAAAAGCCCTTTGATTCACAGTTTTTCTCAAGGATATTTCTTTCTGACAGTAAGACGGAGGGGAGGGGTGGGAGGCGAGAGAGAGGGGGGTTGGCTGGGATGGTGTAGAGGGTGGGGTGGGGGTGGGGGGTTTGCCGAGGGGGTGGGGGCATCAGACGCGATCAGTCAAGCCCAGTCCTCCATGTGGGCGGATCAGAGCGTTTGTTGAGCGCCAAGCTTGATAAGAAGCGTGGGGCTCATTAAAAGCTACCATCGCACTGAGACCACACACACACACAGGTCCCCACTTCCCTTACCTTTCTGCTGGTGAGATAATTAGTGATGCTCCACTGGCAGAGCACAAGCACAAGGTTGTGTGTGTTCAGACATCAAAGGCCCTCATCAAAGTAAGCGTGATCCCAAGCAAGGTTAAGGTTTAAAAGCAGCAATTTACAGTCCGGAGACAAAAGCCATTTAATCGGTCATTTATTATTATTTCAAGTTGGCGGACAAAGCTGCAGACAGAAGCAGCAGCGATAATGTGCATTATCAGTTTGAGTGATGTGAGGAATCATATTCTTTCATGCACAAGGCCTGGTAGTCTTAAGATTCCCACTGTTCCGGTCTTTGAAGGGAACTCGTGAGCTCACTTTGAAACAACGGACGGCTGCGGCTGCTTTCTCACTGCGGGCCTAAATGTTTACTGGAGGTCATTTTTGCCTCATGACATTCGTATTTAAAAGTAAAATAAAGTACTGTTCAGAAGTCTTAAGCCACCCCTCATTTCTTTAGAGCTCGCTTCCAAGGAGGCAGAAATTTTTAAGGTCTTGTTGAAGCATTTGAATCAATGATTATCTGACCAATTAGTTTAAGTTCAGATTACAGTAGCCATCTTAAGGCACTTCATATTGTGAGGCAAAGACCCTACAACAGTGCAGATAGATAGAAACCCAATGAGCCAATGTGGGGATTTAAAAAAAAAAATCCCTTTTAACAGAAGGAGACCTCCGGCAGAACCAGGCTGAGGGAGGGCAGCCATCTGCTATGACTAGGGGGTGAATGGAAAGAAAAGAGAAGAGAACAAGAAACAACAAATACCGAACAGGACAAAGACAGATATTAGGAAATCATAAGAGGGCAGGCAATATTTAAATAATTACTTTTGTGGATTAGGTCGTTCTTACTCCCAGTTAACAATGAATGTTTGGCTCATATCTGGAGTTCTCTCATAGGCCACATTTGGACTTTGCTGACAGCACTGATTTGGGGAGAATTTAGCATCCTCAGCTAAGCCACAAGAACAAGTTCTCTCGGCCAAATGTCGGATATCTGACCCACTCAACATTTACCAGCTCTGTAACTGAGTAACTGCTAAAAGTGTCCCAGTTTACCCCCAAAATGTGTCCACTGGGAGGGCCTTGGTGTGACACTAGGTTTATCACGAGTCTTATTGCTTACATGTGGAGTCCCAATAGGCGAGGAACCCAAACAGTCAGCCATGCACGCAGGTTGAAAAAGAACAAGCCTCCAGGTCTATCCAATCTTCATCAGCAAGCAAACAAATTTATTGCTTCATCTGCATGTTCTAAACATTCACTGGATTTTGCAAAACAGAAAAACTGTTCCTTAGCTTTGGTTTATTGTGGACAGTTTCCCCATCTAATGAGGAGTTGTGGGATTTAGGAAAAAAATCACTAAACTAAGACTTTGTTAACAATCTGTAAAAATCATCCGAGTATTCCAGTTATTTTGTGTGTGTAAAAAAAAAAAAAAAAAAAAAAACGGATGCTGCCTCAGGGTCTGGGAAGTGGAATCGTGGAACAGCCTTCAAACTGCATCCCTTCTCCTGGCCAGCAGGGGGCTCTAGTCACAACAGAAGAGCTCAAAAATGATTCTGGCAATTTTATCATTTCAGTTACTAGATTTCAGTCTTATTTAATATAGCAGGTGTTCGTTCGTCTTCTCCACCTTGTGATAGCTACTATAGGAGCATGCAGTGACCCCGAGCTACCTCTCACACACAGGTGGCCAATGGGTGATGTCACCCTACTCGTTTCAGGACAACTAATGGAGTGATTGCCCACATTGAACTCTTATATCCCACCTGTGGTTTAAGTCATGTTAGATTTTTGTAGACGTTATCAAAAGTGAAAGGCATGATGAAATAGAATTAAGTTATCGTGTTAATTTAGCCTGTGTACACACACAGCTCACAATGCTCAAGAGTATTGTACTGAATCTCAAAATGTTTTTGGTTTTTTTTGCAACAAAAACGTCCCTCAGTGATCAAAATAGGATGTCAGCTAACTGTTAGATCACCAGCTTATACCTGAGAATGATCGGAATCAGCTCCAATCACCACTGATCGATTCGTTTAAGCTTCTGAATGTAATCCAGACAACTGTATTACACACACACTTATATAGAAAGCTGTCAGCAGCCATTTATCAGCCGCTACCTCTGTGTTTGAAGTGTGTGTGAGCAGCAGGGGGATGAATGTCCACAGCCTGTCAGTCATTGTGCGTTGTTTGTTTAAGTGCAAGCCCATTACACGTATCGCTGCACTATCACAATAGCTCTCCACTCAACACTTAAGAAGCACCCGAGCCAACCGCAAGAAAAAGAGATGAGGTAGCTCACGCCGACTGATACAGCAGCAGATTTACTCCTCAGTCCTCTTACAGATGCCACGGTCAAGCTCCCGTGAAACCAGACCGCCGTAACCGCCCAAGGACCTGAGAAGTAGTCGTAGCTTGTGCTGAGCGGAAAACAGCAGACGTACGGCAGTGTAGGATATTAAGTTTGCCGTGTAGTAAGCCGTGAGCCATCAAACATTCATGTGTTATAGCCTGGAGGATATTATGCAACAAGCTGAAAGGTTAGACCTCGGACAAGTGGTTTATGAAAAAAGTTGAATGGAGGCAGCTGACCGGTATCCAGCTATTAGTCCAGCACACACTGATGTTTTAAATATGTGTGTGTCTGTGTCCCCATCTTTAAATCCTGCACGGCTCCTCGCGGATCATTTAAGTCCAGCAAAAACAACAGTGGCTCATTCACTGCAAACACACACGCGCGCAAATACACACACATCCATTCCCACAGCAGTGTCATTACAGAGGCTCATTATCGAAATCAATTCAATTAAAGCCTGTAATTGCTGTAGTGAAACCCAAATGCTGTCGCAAACAGAGCTGAAGTAAGGCAAACCTCATCGATGCGCTGACCCTCAGAGTGTGTGTGTGTGTGAGCATGTGTGCTCTTATTTAACTAAAGAAATATTAATCGCTTGTTTCAAATTAACTTCCCTAACCCCTCTTCTCTCCAAGTTGGTGGCAGCGTTTGAGCATATTGATTCATGTCGGGGGGTGGGGGAGAAAAGTGAGTGTGTGTGTGTGAGGGGGGGGTGAAAATCAGGCTAACTATGTTAAACACTTAGTGTTGAGACGCGACGCAGCATAGCTAATGCTAAATCCCTCAATCATTCAGCTCACACACGCGCGGTGGGTTAATTGTTTACCGAGCTAAATGAAGTGGGGAT
This sequence comes from Pterophyllum scalare, assembly GCA_024447675.2. Taxonomy (NCBI): domain Eukaryota; kingdom Metazoa; phylum Chordata; class Actinopteri; order Cichliformes; family Cichlidae; genus Pterophyllum; species Pterophyllum scalare. The sequence goes on from JAMQGT020011279.1 coordinate 163,937, forward strand.
AATGTAGGCTAACTGTGTGCTAAGCGCTGCTAAGATGAGGGATATTGTAAAGGACAATTTGATTTATAGTTGCTTGTTTGATGAAAGGAGAACGAGCATAAAAGTCACTCTTTGTCTGGGTGGAGGTGTTTATCAGAATGATGACAGGTAGCAGAGTGTACTTGTAATGCCTCAAGTGTGTGTGTGTGTGTGTGTGTGTGTGTGTGAGAGAGAGAGAGAGGGAGAAAGCTCCACCATTTCTTGCTCCTTGTAACCAACCTGCATTGTGTACATGAAGTCCAAGGACAGGGCTGCAGATGAATCTAGTTACATCTACATTGTGATACGGTTTAATGTAACCAGTTAGTTTTTAAGAATGACACATTCTTTAGTGGACTCAAAGTATGAGTGACAGTTCTCTGTGTGTGGTTGTCTGGAGGTCGTATGCGTGCTGCTACGCCTCTTACTTTTTGGGCATGTTTGCTTGAGACATACTTTTAGGTGTTCGTGTTTGTGTGTGTGCGTTTCCAGTCGTATGCTCTCGGTCACTGATATTGAATCCCAACTGCGAGGGCCATCTGTCTGACTTTGACCCAGCAGCTCACCGTCACACCTTCGGAGAAGACGGAGGAGTAGGAGTGTGTGTTCGCCTCCTTTGTGTGTGTGTGTGTGCGTGTGTCTGAGACATGGGATGAGGTGAAACAGTGTTTATGTGCTACCAAACAGTTTTTTGGCATACACCCTCTGTTCATGTGAACTTGGCCCTTGCTTTGAAGGTGCCAACTGCTGACAGAGGGCATACACATCCACAGTGGCACACTCCTTACACAACACACACTCATTCTCTTCCCAGCGTGAGCCTCGAGTCTGTCCTCTGGCTCTGGGACAAGTCAACCTCTGACCTTTAAAAGCACCGGGGCATTCCTGCAAGACGTCAGCAGGCAAGAGGAGGCGGCAGGGGATAGCATTAACCCAAGAGCAGCAGTTAACATTTGGGAAGTGTAGGGTTTCCTGCACACGCGATACACTCAGAGGGGCTATTTTACAACCAGCATGGGGGTTGGGCAGGGCCCACAGGCTGTCTGAATGCAGACCAGGTTGCTGGGGCTCTGTCCACGATGAGAATGTAAAGATAAAATAGCGGAAAGTAAAGGAGGTGGCCTGTGGATGACATTTCATCAGCTAGTCCGACAGATAGACACCCTGCATCAGACAGGAAGGAGGAGGTGATTAAAGAGACTGTCCTATAACTGGAAGGTCATAAAATCCATCCAGGCTGCCCGCTGCATCCTGATCCCTCTGCTCTAATGTAGACTCCACGGTCCACTCAGGTGGTAGAAAAATCTTCTGGTGATGAGATGAGTTAATCTCAGACCTGCCATGCTTGTGGACAAATTAAACCTCGCCATTTTGCATACGAGTGAAAAGAGAATTGTCCATAATGTAAGGACAGACCCAAAGAGAGCACACCTACTAATCTGCTTTTACAGCATATGTGCAGTTTTTGCTTATAAAACCACAGCAGACGGTGTAGCCGCTGAGACACAACTGATCTCCATCTCGTTGTTTTTGGAGCCAGAAGTAACCATGTTTGGAGGAGATGATGAAGTGCTAAACTATCAGGAAACGTGGTTAGTAAGGTGCTTCCGTGGATTGCTTGGATGCACAGATGCCTCCGACAGAGACTGGCTTGTTAGCGCTAAGTAGCAGGCCAATAAAATCTGGAGTTCCAGTCACCACATAAGAAAACAGACTTCTTGGGCAGGATGTACCTGACAGCAGATCATATTAAAACGCTCTGAAAGGCCCCAACATCAGAAACACTGGTCCAGTTAAATGACCTGAATTATCAGAGGTGAGGACTAGCGCACATAGAGCGGCCGAGTCGGCACCCACCTGTTAATTCAAAGCAGCCACGTTCCCAATAATGCAGAGCTTTAAGCCTCAATGAAATTTTAACATTGAAATATAGCTGTGACATAGGGGTCAAAATAAACCTATAGATTACGAGCCATTTTCATATCAGGCTGTAAACATGTTTATTTCTGCTCTAAACGTAACATGGTACTCTATGGAGATCGACTCACTTTTAGAGCCAGCCTCAAGTGGCCATTAAAGGAACTGCAACTGGAGATGGTTACTTAGTTGCACTCTGTGCGAAGTGACTTAATGATATCTACTGCACCAAAGAGAACTTGGAAGGGAGGAATGGATAAATGGTCCCCATGTATATAATATATGCACCTTTTTAATATCACTGCAGTGGTGTTTCTCTATATGTATCCATTTGAGAAAATTCTGGATAATTTAGATAGCAGATGATATCAGCTGCAGCCAGTTATATTATTTTGTGACCGCCTCACACCCACATGTGAACTGTGTTTCTGCAGCTCTCTGTGGAGTCACGGTGCCTCGGGTACAGGAGGGCCTAAATTAGGCTTTTTGTGCATACTGAATTATTATTTTGATCAGGTAGTTTGAAAAGAATCAGGTGTAAAAGTCAGCAGCTGTTATTTCAGTTTGTCAGAACAGTCGTTCCATTTTCGGCGCTGCTCATTTCATTTTCAGATTGGAGCCACAGCTTATGAAAATTAAGCCCAGGACGAGCCCACTTACATCTGTTCAGTTGATTTTTCTTTTTTAGTGTAATCATATAAATTTAATGACGAGTCAGTGAGGAATAAGACGAGTTTAACAACCTTAAAGCTGCTTAAGGGAAAACAAACAGGTAATGTGTATATTGGGGCGCTCCCGCTTCCAACAGCAGGTGATCACAGACTTTAGCTACTCATACGTGATGAGCGCTAAACTTTATGAGATTTATGAGTTACAATAAAATCAAATCCCCCGAATGAGCTTACAGTCATCGCAGGTTCTGGTTTCCAGGTAGCTGCTGTCCAAATCCAGCATGTTAATAATAATAACATACTGCTTTAAAGCAGCTAAAAGGAGCTATTATTATCAGCAATGTGGCTTTTAAACAGTAACAACATGGTGGCTCGGCAACTCATTATTACCGGCGTGAGCGGTGACTTTCTGTCTGCGCATTAATATGTAAATTAAATGTTAATCGATTTTCAAAGGTGTGCATTTATCATGTATTTTACAGCGGTGCACAGTGTGACTCAGTCAATCAGAAGCGAGCTATATGCAGTTTCCAACAAGGCAATTCAGGCGCTTGAAAAATGATTATAAAAACAAAAGGTGACACTTTACTTCAAGTGCACTGCGGATGCACTACAAGCAGATAATAAGCCCCTTAAAGCGCATGCAAACTTTCACCACTAATAATCAAAACATCGGGAAATTACCTTCAATCCGACTTTGTGTCATTAACTGTACAGCCGCGCTGTGAATCATTTTTCCTATTTTGTAAATCTTGTTGTTGATTAATTATTATGTGGTGGCTTAGAGTGGCTTATGAAAACCACTTCAATTAAAGATTCACCAAGAAAGCCGACTCAGTTCTTGGCTGGAAAGTGGGAGAATTAGCACTTGTGTAGGCTGCAGCAGGTAAACAGGAAGTAGATTCAGCTGCCTGGTGACTACACGCGTACATTTATAAAGCTAAATGCCAGCGCAGCATCGGGGCGGCTGCACACGTGGCGTTATGTTGTGGAGTTTTTGGTTCTCTGGGCTTTTTATGAGCCTGAGCGCGGCGAGGACTTAGTAGTTGTGCCGGGCCCCCGCAGAGCGCATAATGAATGGCAGACTGCGGCTGTGGGCCTGCCAGGCGAGAAGAAACCTCACAGTGGAATTGCGGGATAGCGGAGGAGAGTCTTGCTTTGTGGATCTCGGCGGGAACTCGCCAAGATCAAACATGTCGACAGCGCCACCCGCCCACCGGGCATTCTGGGTAGACAGACCTGAGGAGGAGACGCCTGAAAGCCAGACATTGTGTGCGTGTGCGTGTGTGTGCGTGTGCAGCTTTTGGCAGTGTTTTTCAGGAGTGAATGACGGCAGTGCGGCGGATGCCTTTTGTTTTGGTTTTTTTGTGTTTTTGTTTTTTGCCTTTGGAGGACAGACTTTGAAATGGATTAATGCAAACTGACTTGATGTGACTTCCAGGTTTGCTTTGACATGATTTTCCTTCCTTTGATGTGGCTTCAACACACACACACACACACACACACACACACACACACACACACTCCTCATCCATGTCCCTGCATCTGTCCTTGTGTTAGTGATACTGTACTGAGACTCTTGCCTGAAGGGTTGCCGATTATTTCTGTCCAGTCTGCAGCCCTCTTCCCTCCTTCCATCCCTCCTTTTCCCTCCATCTGAGTTTGTTGTTTTCTTATTCATCTTTGCTGCCTCCTGTTCAATCATCTGTTTTTCTCTGGTCATATCTCACTCACAGCTTTTCTTTCTTTCATTCGTCCTCTTAAGGTTGTAATTTATTGTTTTTATCTTTCTTCCTTCTTTTCTTTTTCTTTCCTTTCTTCCTTCCTTCCTTATTTCTTTATTATTTTCTTTATCTGTCTGTCTGTCTGTCTATCTAATCTCTATTTCTTTCTTGTTCTACTTGATTACTCTCTTCTCTCTTTCTTTCTTTTATTGTTACATTGTTTCTTCCTCATCCACCACTGACTGCTGCCATCAAGGCAGGTTTGGAACTAATCAACAGACTAAGTGTGTGTGTGTGTGTGTGTGTGTGCGCCTGCGCACGTAGAAGCGTGTGTTCATCTGGGACAGGTCTGGGAGACGGCGGGGGTAGGGGTGGGGGTGGGGGGGTTAGAGTGAGGATGATAAGGAAGCAAGCAAGAGGGAGAGAGTTGGATAAAGGTGTGTGATAGAATTGGAAGATCAAAGCCTTCTGTCACAGCGTGACTGAGCCCAGGGGCGTTATGGGTAAGACAGGGCACATACACACCCGCACGGACACACACACACACACAGTTATGCACGCTCGCGCAGACACAGACCTACTCACTCACGGCTGGTATTTGACTCTGAGTGTGATTGATACTGGGCTAGATTTGGAGAATCACTGTCATTCGTCTCTCCGCAGATCAAACAGCCACATAATCTCCCATAAAGGAAAGAGAGATGGAGGGAATAAAAAAGGGACAGAGCAGGAGAGTCTGAAGGAGGGCGGGGGGAGGGGGGGTCTTCTCATCTGTGAAGTGTTTTTTGTTTTTCATAAAAGAAGACTCACCACCTGAAAAACACATCCATCATTCAGCTCCATTAAACTGCTTCTTGGACACATCAGAGAGATATCCGGTATCTAAAAAGACGAGTCTAAATGCAGGCATTAAACCCCATTTACACCTGCTAAAAACATGCAATCTGCTTCTTGATACTGTCTGAATAAAGAAAGGAAAAAATTGCGTAGTGTAAATACTTGCACAATGCACTGCAGTCAGAATGCATCAAGATGAGCCGGTGCGGGTCTTCATTTGATCTGGATCATACTGAGATCAACGACAGCCGCAGTTCGATCAAGACAAAAGACGACTATCGCATCTCATCGATAACCTAAAGACAGCAAGAGCCACAGAAGGATGTTCAGGACAGTTTCCTTTGACCTGGGGCTAACATTGTGTTCTAATTTAAGTGTGTGGGTACGCTCTTCAAATATGTGGGAACAACAACATTGAAGTGCTAGAAAAATATTAACGACTGGATGTAACTTCAGTGATCTGTGATCCTGTGCATGGCCCCACGGGCAGGTGTTATGGCAATAGCCCGACTCGTCACGTGGACAATTGTTCGCGCGCCGGTTACGTTTTCATTTTTACTCAAACTGTTTTTCCTAAATTCGACCAAGCTGTTTATGGCGCCTAAACTTAATGAAACAAAAAGTAGAAAAAAACAATTATTCAGCCAATGAAAAGCGCTCAAAACACAAAGCACCCCAAGTGTGGCATGAAACCACTGCTGGCTAATGAGGGCCAGAACATGTTGTGTGTGTGTGTGTGTGTGTGTGCGTGTAAGCTGTGCAGAGCGTGCACTTAAAACGACATGAAGAGAGAGGGAAAACAGAACGAGTCTCCAGTCAGTGATTTGTGGGAATAAACTCTTTCTAGGTCTTCCTTCTGTGACAGTGACAGGCAAATAACAATGCTGAGATATTCCAAGTATTGAAAAGTTATGTTTATATGCTAATGTTCCTCAGCGCGCGAGGCACCGGCATTTTTCATGCCGGCGGTCATCTGGGCGACTATCGCATGAAGCTTTTATCTCCACAATGATCCGTTGCAGTTGTGGAAGTGAGTGAGTGGACTTACGGCAAGCAAACTGCCGTCGTCCATGTGTTTATGTCTCTCTGCAGCTATTTATAAGCCATTCAGAAATGTTTAGCAGAAACTGCTCGCTGTGTGTCTTCCTCTTCTTTCCTTCTCAGTTTTTGCTCCCGTTCGCCCCCCGTGTACTTTCCCATGCTCTGGCTCCTGCATGTGGTCTTGTTCCTGTCCTTCCTCTTGTCCGTCTGACCTCTTTGTCTTCATCTCCCCTTCGTGTTTTTTGGGATTTACTGGAGAAATCCGGTTCAGACGCTGTACCGCCACCCTCCGGAGCAAAGCGTTTTAGCGCATCTCGCCCAGATTTCTATCTACTGTGGGGAAAACCAAAGCAACTGCAATCGCTTTTCTTATCTGACGAAAGCATCTTCATAAAACACGTGTAATTAATAGCGTATGAAATCCTTTTGGGATTTAATTTGGACATGAAGAGACAAAGTGAAATGCAGCATTTGTAATATTGCATTTTTGGATGTGTGTGTGCGGATATCTGATTTTTTTTGTCCTTGTTTTCTGTCTCTGCAGATGCACCACCCTATTCAGATGAAGCCTGCAGACAGTGAGAAATCTAATGGTGAGTGGCACCGCGCACATGCACAGTGTCAGACCCATCAGGATTCACACACACACACACACAGACACACACAGCAATAGCCTTTTTGAATTTGCTTGGTAATGGCTATCTGCTTGATTGGCAGACAGCGCGAGGGACTCGGGCAAAAGATTGAAACACAGAGAGGAGGAGAGAAAGAGACGAGGGGTGGGAGGGGGCAATACTGATTATATATATATATAAATATATTTTTCTATGTGTGATGAATTATTAAGGTGGTTCACAAGGAGGTCAGTGAAAGTTGAATCGTTTTGGCCTCTTTGTGAACCGGCCTCTCTCCCCCTGTGGCCGCTCACTCATACAAACATGCTGTATGCACTCTCCCCCCGCCGCACACGCTCTGCTTAATGCATCGAACACACACACACACGAACACACAAGCACTGTCACGCGCCCCTGTCCTCGGAATACCCCGCTCCCAAACTACATGCCGCAGATCCAATTCTGAATTGATTTCCTATACTGAGCCTCATCCTCCATTCCTTCTCATTCCAAGAGGAAGCTGCTGGACACTGTATAAACCAGTGGATGTGTCATTAAAGGGCAGGACTGCCGTTATCTGTTAGTCGATTTATAAATAGTTCATTGCTTCTTCTGGTTCACGTTTGCGTAGTGAAGATGCAGACCTTTAAAACTCAACTCACAAACGTGTCTCATTGTTAAAGGCTAGGAACTTTCCTTACTTATTTCCAGCTAGTCACTTTACTTAGTATTACTCGAACATTGCTTCACTGTTGGATTCGTGTTTAATTTGATTGCTTTGGTGGACATGAGCTTTCAGTCATGGACACGGCTATAACAGACGTAACAGAAAGGAACCTGAAGCTGGAAAACGCTTTAATCACTTGTACTGTGAGATCCTGTGAGGGAGAAATTAATAGTTTTTGGAAATGCGAACAAGGTGTCTTCCAAAGCACACCGCAGCTGCCTACTATGAGTCACAAGCTGGAAGTCACTTATGGTTAAAGCTTTTGTTCTTTGTGGATCATCAACAGTGGAACACTGGGTGAGGAAAGAGGCCTGACATGCAGCAGATGTCCTGGAGAAATGTGTCCACCCTCAAGTGTGAGATGAGAGAAAAGAAATGTTTTATAAGTGAAAGAGTGATGTGGCAGGCTAGTCCATTGCAGCAAATCAGAATGCTGCTCAGTAGTTTGTATGGCCCCCACGTGCTTGTATGCATGGCTGACAACTTCAGGGCATGCTCCTAATGAGATGACTGATGGTGTCCTGGGGGATCTCCCCCCAGATCTGGACCAGGATATCACTGAGCTCCTGGACAGTCTGAAGAGCAACCTGGTGGCGTCACACCGACTGAAACATCATGTCCAAGAGGTTCTATTTGATTTAGCTTGGTAGCTAGGGATCAGTTCCTTCATCCTCCAGGAACTGCTTGCATACTCTTACCCCATGAGGGTGGGCATTGTTGTGACAGCGAATCAGGGATTTCATCCTGATACCTGATGGCAGTCAGGGTGCCGTTGCCCAACCTGCAGAGGTCTTTGTGTCCCTCCATGGATATGCCTCCCCACACCATCACTGACCCACCACCAAAGCGGTCATTCTGAACAATGTTACAGGCAGCTTAACGTTCTCTACGGCTTCTCCAGATCATTTCACATCTAACACATGTGCTCGTGGCGAACCTGCTCTCATCTGTGAAAAGCACAGGGCCCCAATCCTGGTATTCTGTGGCAAATGCCAGTCAGGCTCCACGGTGCCGGGCAGTGAGCACAGGGCCCACTAGAGGATGTCAGGCCCTCAGGCCACCCGCATGAAGTCTGTTTCTGATTGTCTGGTCAGAGACATTCACACCAGTGGCTGCTGGAGGTCATTTTGTAGCTCTGGCCACACTCATTCTGTTCCTCCTTGCACAAAGGAGCAGATGCTGGTCCTGCTGATGGGTTAAGGACCTTCTACGGCCTTGTCCAGCTCTCTAGAGTAACCTCCGGTCTCCTGGAATCTCCTCCTTGCTCTGCTTGCTGTGCTGGGAGCACGTGTCGATGTGCCATCCTGGAGGAGTTGGGCTACCTGTGTCTTAATAGCAAATCTGACTTTTAAACCTTCTTAAGGTCCATATTGGATGCTCTCAGTACCAAACCCAAACTAAACTTGAATGTCAAGCAAAAAAAAAAAAAATCTTGCAAGGTTTAATAACTCTTTTTTTTCTTGACATTTTTAAAGTAAATACTCTGTTGTGACTTTTTGTTCTTTACGCTGTGAGGTAATAACTCGGGCTTCCCCTGCCTGCCAGGTAAATTCATACATGAGCTGTTAGTTTCACACGTTTTGCAGCTCAGACTCCTGCTGCAACAGAAATTAGTGCGATTAAATTTTTGCGGTTCAAAAAATCTGAAAACAAGAATGCATTTAAAAAAAAAATCTAATCTTCCTAGGAACAGATTTGCAGTTACGCTGGATGATCAGAAGACCTCAATTTGGAGAGTTTTTGGTGTGAAATCATTCCCATTAGAATAGTTTAGTGTGGCGGAGCTCAAGAAATCTCAGCAGCACATGCAGTATATGGAAGTTTGGCAAATGAAATTAAAATTATTTACACAGTTAAGTGAGAAAATGTAGGGTTTTTTTTGCAATTTGGATGAACTGACCCTTAAAGCTGAGTAATTGAGCAGAATTTTGGATTAGGTGAACGGGCCATTTAAACCCCGTAATGGTACATTTGATGCCATTTCCCTGATACGTGCAGGAGCTGCATGTATGTAACAACATCACAGAGGTTTCCTTCTAGGCTGACACACAAACGAAGCACTAGCCTGACATGTATGTCACCGTCCACTGCAGGGGAGGGGAGCAAAATGACAGCATCTGGGAAGGCAGGGGGAGAAATGCTTATAAAAGCCATCATCCGCTCCACTGAAATATGGCCAAATATCACTTTATAAGAAATAACTGTCAGGGTAAGGATGGTGGAACTTAATAACGGAGCCGCCGCTCACAGTGGGAATGGTGAAATATAGAGCAGACCATACGTTACACGTCCATCCGTTTAACGGTAATGACCTTTAATAAACCCAGTGTTAGAGTCGCTGTAACAGTGACGTATGGCTGCGTAGAGCTTTATTAGTTTAGTCAGCGGAGGAGATGGACAAAGAGAAAGAGACAAAGAGAGATAATATTGGTTAATTTTGTGCGCGGGTGTGTTTTTAACTTTTCCCTAAACCATTGTGATTCTTTCTTCGGCATCTTTAAATATGTTGGAGCTCAGCGTGAGGCCAGTTCTACTCCGACTTTTCCCCGAATGCAAAGCTGACTCCTGATCATCCCAGAGCCGGCTTTATGAGTCTTATCGCCCGCCTGCCTGCGCGCCTCGTCCGAAAAACAGAAACAGTCAATTGTAACGATATCTCCTCTCTTTCTTTCCTATCGACACAGAGTAAATTAATTACATTGCTGTTAGACTTGTGGTAATCTTTCTCTGGAGTGATGCGCACACACACACACACACGCACACACAGTGTGTACAAAGGAGTTAAAGCTTTTTGAAGCAACACTTATCTTGGCAGCGTATCCCGATGGTTTGTTTTTTAAACACACAAACAATTCAAACAGCAAAATAAACAAGTGCGCTATTGATTTCCCAGAGTGCAACAGACCGCTTATCTCTTTCGCCTCGCGGTAAGAGCTGACAGTTTCCTCATTAAAAATGAATTGGATTAGCATTACATTGAATGCAGTGGGAACACACAAACACACGCGCATTGTCTCTGCGAACGATGTGGAGTTCACCCTCAGCCTAATTCGAACTTAACGTCACACGCTGGAAAACGCGGGCGCGTGGTTTCCTCGCCGGTACCTGCGGCCCCCGCGCCCGCGTTCCTCGAGATTGCACCGAGGAAGGAGGGATTGTGTCAGCAGAGGAGGAGGAGAGGAATCCATGAGGGAGAAGGAAGAGGTGGAGGGGGGACGAGGGTGAGAGAGGACAGGCTGAAGAGTCTCAGCAAGGAGTCGGTGTTGAAGTGATAATGAGACATTGATCAGAGCCTCACAGATGGCATGATGAAATACATGAACTCTGTCTATCTTCATCTCTCTTCCACTGTCTTTTTTCTTTCTTTGACTGTTTCTTTTGATTGCTACATTTTTTTGTCTCAATCCATTTTTCCACATTTCTTTCTGTTTTATTTTTATCTTTTTTTCCTCTCTTTGTTCTTACCAATCTTATTTTTCTGCATTGCTATTTCGCAGTGTACTCTCCTTGGTATATGATAATAAAAAAAAATGGGTTTGAATGCAATTACAAGACTATACTTAACCAAAGGAAATCTTGGTCACCTGAAATTGTATCCCTCTTAATTTAATCTCTCTTGTACCTCTCTTTAATTATGTCCTAATAGAGTCAAGTTAGCCACTGGTTTTTAGATGAAAACCACTGGTTGTTGTGACTTTGGGGCAGGCTCAACAGTAAAGGTTAGTTAAGTTAGACCACATCTGAGTTTGGGAGGGATCAAACTTGTGAAAAAGGTTTTTTTTTTTTTTTTTAGGTAACCTGTTAATTCAAAAGTAAGGAATCAATCCAGAGACATTGTGCGAGAGGAAAGCAGCGATCCAAGCTTGAAATCTATGGAAGAAATCTGTAAGAACATAGCTGGTGGTAGATGTATATCTTTTTGAGGGACAGCAAACTTTTTAAGCATTTTATTTTTATCAGATTAAAATAAACATTAGGGTGGCATGGTGGTGCAGTGATCAGCACTCAGGTTCCCCGTTTGAAACCCATAGCCATCTGGGACCCTCCTGTGTGGAGTTTGCATGTTCTCACTGTGCTTGCATGGGTTCTCCGGGTGCTCTGGCTTCCGCCAACAGTCCAAACACATGCATGTATAGATGTGAGTGTGACAGCCAGGATAGGCTCCAGCCCCTTCGTGACCCTGAATTAGATAAGCGGTTAAGAAAATAGATGGATGAAACTGAAGTTAATTTCAATAAGCCTTCAAAATAACTACCCAGGGAGGCGTTACCAAGATGGCTGCTGAGTGCCGACTCCCACTTCTGGAAGTACTTAGATTAATCATGAAGTTCTGTGCTTAGACAAGAGACTCCTATGTTGGCACAACCAATGACAATTGTTATCAATCAACCAAATGAGACCTACAGCTAATCCAATAGCGGTAGGCCTCATTTTGAAGCCCCACCCACGATCCAGCATGTCACCCATACAGCGTATAAGGACTTTGAACCCCAGTCTCCCAGGTGAAAGTCCTCTGTTGAATTGATGGTGTTCCTTTTTTGTCTAATGAGCAAAAAAAAAATTGCCTATGTCAGCTTTTTAAAAAAATCATTACTTACTTATTTGCTTTCACAACAAACACTGAAAATACTCAAACGCCTGGATAGTAAATATAAACCTAGCAGCAGTTCATCAGCCAGAATCAAGAAAGAAACAACTCAAACTATTCAGGATGCAGCCGGCTTTACGACTAAGTGGTTTTTGTCTGTTTTTATATAATATTTGGATTAAGGCCAGACAATTATGGCAATAAAAGCCAAAGTTCAACAGATTAAGCTTTCAAACTGGTTTTTATTTCATGTTTTCATCTGCTTTAGAAGCTGATTACCGTTATGTCAAAGTTTTTTTGAGGGCTCCAAAGGTCTTTTCTAAATAAAAGAGTGGAATGGGCATTAAGCAAATGTTTGAACTCATTTGAGAGGAAATGTCAGACTAAAGAAAGGCAAATACTTGAACAGCAATAGCTCTGCAGTACGCAGTGTTAAGGTTATAAAATCTCTTCATTCACCCTGTTTCTCTATATTTCTTGTAGCAGTGGAAGACAGGAAGTTGTTCATCGGCATGGTGTCGAAGAAGTGCAACGAGAACGACATCCGGGTCATGTTCTCTGCGTTCGGACAGATCGAGGAGTGCCGGATCCTCCGAGGGCCCGACGGCCTCAGCAGAGGTACCCGTCGCTCTGGCTCACTTCTATCCAGTCTTGATGCTCCTCGTGAATATTACTGCTTGCATGGCCTCCAGCAGCTACAGTTCATTGCATTAACTTGTGTAATGACTCAAAATCCTCAGGGGGGGTGTTTACCTCGCAATTTTGTGACAAGAGTTGACTGGTTGAAGATGGGTTCTGAGCCAAAGGCTGTCTCTCCGAGTACTTAAAGTAAATGGTATAAAAAAGGATGGCGTGTTTTTTTTAATATAATATATTAAAACTGGCGAAAACCTGATTTGAAAAAGTTCCCAACCGCTTTAATGTTTCACAATTTATTGTTATTTACTTGCTTAAAAGTGTTTTTGCTGCATAACAAGCAGCTCATTTACACCTTGTCAGCCATTTTTCACTTCACTGTCTACCACTGGAAGTGTTTTCCGAGCTGTCAGTGTTGCAAGAAAAGACTGTTTACTTTAAACAGTGGTGATTATTGTCTTCTAGCGAGAAATATAAAAACTTTTTGGGGTCATAAATATTTTCGCTACAAATCAGTAGAACAGAAAAGTGATGAGGCTTTCATTTTGCGTAATGTGCCTGTGCCTATTAAATTAGATTTCCCCATTTACCTGAAATAGTATTTTAATGTTGTGATCAGGCTACACACCTGACAGCACCAACAGTAAATGTTTGTTGGTGTAGATGTGGTTTTTCTAATTGACAGTCAACCTTGAACCATTCATTGTCCCTGGGAAGTGGAAGTGCTCGGTCCTTTTTGTTTCCGAGAATCTGAGTGTGTCAGAAGACGGTTGTGAAATGGCTCACCGAAATAAAATCGATTATTAGTCATCAAAGGTTTGAAGTGCAAGAGCTCTGTGCGGGTCGTGGAATTCGTGAGGACTCAAAGGCCATTTTGGAGCTCACATAATAAAGTTTTTGTTTATTTGCTAGATACTGCAGAAATCCTAGTGACAATAGTAAGCTGGTTCAGACTCCATCAGTTTATCTACAGTAGATAATATACAGCATGTGCAGGGGCATCAAGTTATGGTTTGAAGGTTATTTTATTTTCTACATAGTTTAGCTTAAAATCATGCAGAATTCGCTGGTTGTGTCCTTAGTCACAGAGGCTGTCAGTCCCCTGGCAACTACTGTGTATTCCCCAACTGGTTGCAAGTGGTTGCTGGAGCTTGCTGGCTAAAATGGGTCACAAAGAAGGTGCTGCAACAAAAAATTCTTGTGATTGTTTTGGTCACAAGCGCATTGCCTCGATCACTTGGAGTTTGCGTGAAAGATGTATATATATATATATATATATATATATATATGCGCCTAATACAGTACAGCCTTTCATTTTGTGCAGACTGTATCAGATTCTGTTTTCAACCAGCTGCTTCTTCTTAAATATTTTCCTTCCAAGGTCTTGAAAGACTCATTTTAAGTACTAAATGCAAATGAACTGGAGCAACATCTTGAGGCTGTTGTGGCCACTGTGAATACATGCTTCTTCTTTTTTGCTCTATATATTTCCACCTCCACCCTGACCCCTTTCGCTCTCATTTTTTCCCCTTCTTGCTCTGTCAGCTCCACCCACAAACACCCCCTCTCCCATTCCTCTTCTCACCGCCTAACCTCTGTCCATAGCCTCCACCTTCCGTGCTGCTCTGGTTTAGCCTGTCGGTAAGCTAGTCCTAAACTCTTTATTTCCATCTTAAAGAAGTAGGAATTTTCAAACCTGCCATTCAGATCAGGACATGAGTTGCTTCTTTGATTTGCATAGCATCAGATTTAAATTTTAAAGCCATTTCATCGTTTCACTGCAGCTTTATTTTCTTTTTTACTTGATAAGAAACAAACTAAAAAAAAAATTGAGACCTGAGTAAACTTGCTTGACCTAGAGCAGGGGTATTCAACTCGAGGCCTCGAGGGCCGGTGTCGGCAGGTTTTAGATGTGTCCCTGATCCAATACACCTGAATCAAATGGCTGAATTACCTCCTCAGTATGCAGTCAAGTTCTCCAGAGTCCTGCTAATGACTTCTATATTTGACTCAGGTGTGTTGAACATCTAAAACCTGCAGGACACCGGCCCCAGTGCCCTTGAGTTGAATATCCCTTACCTAGGGAAAGAGAGAAATGATGCTTCATTTATTAACTCAATATTTTCCTTGCAAGTTTATGGTTTTGATTGTTAGTTTCTAGCACAATGGAATGTTTAGTTGATACATTATGTCCTAATTAGAGTAAAAAACAGACTGGGCTATGTTGTGATTGACAAGCCAGAGTCGGTGTCCTAGGCTCGTCTGTCAGATCACTAGTTTCAAAAACCCCAAAAAAACATTGCTCAGCTCAAGACTTAGACAGTGCATCATGGCTATGTCGATCTTTTATCTTAAGTGAATGATCTCAGCCAACATTTGACGCCAGCTCCGGTTGCTGTTTCCGTAAATCAGTTGTTGAACCAAATGTCGGTCCTGCGCCAAACCAATATCGAGGAAAGCCTGGCCTCAAATGCAGAATTTCAAGCAAATTATGGTTATTACTGAAAGCGCTCACGAAATCTTTGTAATATCCATTTCATTTTTTCCCCCACTTTGTGAGGAAAGTAGGCACTGATTCGGCCATTCGTAGACTTGGCAGGAGGTTGTTTCGAAGGCATAGAGGAATAATGAAAAAATAACACACCACAAAAGAAAAAGGTTTTCGTGACTCTGAATGTGGCAGCATTTCCAACTCACTTGATCTGGAGAATGGTGTGAGCTGCCTCCACACCAGGCGAAAGCAAATTCCTGTCAAGTTTGCTTCATAACTGGGACACATTAGGTACGCTTCTCAAAGTGCTCCAGGGCTGGTTTTAAAGAAAAGAGATGGACCTATTAACCAGGTGACAAATCGACCAGATTAGTCGACTCCTGAGTGTGACAGGTAAATTCTCTAAAACAAACTAGGGTCCGGGTTTCGTGATGTATGACGAGATCCGATGAGTCCTTCGATCTATCGATTTATTTTTAGCTGTGTTAACTCTCTAAATACTCATCATTAACCATTTCTCCCCACAAGCACACACCTGCCTACCCTCATGCCTCATTCAACCATCCTCCCAATACTCCCTACCTCCCCCGTCCCTGCCCCTTTGTGGTTTCTGTGTGCTGAGGAGATAGAGGGGCTTTCGCAAATCTCTGTCCTTCTATTCCTCCTCCTCCTGTCACGGGAGCTGTCACTGTCATCGTCAGACAGGTTCGGTGTGGTTATGTTGGTGACGTAAATTTTTCTGTGGCTGTTGAATGTTATGGATGTTTTAAGGTTGACTTGAGTCTTATCTCCCTCCTTTTCTTCTCAAGGTTGTCTCTATCTAGAACCAGTCTTTGCCTCAAACCAAACTACTCAAACTCCCATGTTCCTCTGCTTCCGCGAACAGCACCACCCTCCCCATCTCTATATTCACCCTGGCTGTCCTAGAATCCTCTCTTGCATCAATTTGTCCTCTTTTTCTCAGACATCCCACACTGGCCTCCTTCCCTCCCTTCCCTGTTTCCTTCTTCCATCCCTTTTCAGCTCCTCTCTTTTGTCCTCATGAATATTTTAGATGCAGTGGCCAAATCCTCGTTTCTGTGGAACTAATATAAACCACTTAGTCAAAAAGGAAATACTGGTAGTCCCAGCTTGGTCTTGGCTAGTAAACAAACACCCCTAACCAGGTTGAAAATAAATAGGTCTTTACGGATTTCTGTGTGTCTGCAACTCCCAGGGGCCCTCAGTCCCACGTAGCGTCGCTGCCGAGCTCCTATTAAATCTCGATATCAATCAGAAGAGCGCTCCACCATCCCGCTATTAATAAAATATGGATCACACCACCAGTGGATGGCTGGGCCTGGGGAGCTATCCTACTTTCATTAAAGGACTGTTTGGTTCTCCACTGACGACAGAATGCGGCCCGTGAGGTATTTTTAGCGCTCGAGCCACGTCCCATCTCTGTGCTGTGAAAAATAAGACATGCACCAACCAGCCAGAAAGTGTGGCTTCGACTCAAAGTGTTTCTTTTTTCATTAACAGCTTCAACATTAATGAATCAATGTGCAGGCACTGTGGAAGTGTCAGCTTCAAGCTGCAGAAACGGGCTAAAGATAGACGTGTCTTTGTGGATGAAAAGTATTCTGTCTGACAGTTGGAGGCAAACTGATGAGTGTCCTTTAGGTGACAGCCGATGATGTTGTAGCTGACCAGTTTTATAAATAGAGTCAGGACCTATCAGGACCAGTCTGGGGGGCTAACCCAAATGGATGCCCCCTGCAGAACTGATCTAGTTCTGGGGCATTACGTCTCTGCAGAGGATGAGGCAGCCTCCTAGAAAATAAGCAGTTGAATGGCAGATTGTGGCCCATCTAAAATAGACAGTCCCCTGAATAAATCGAAAAGTGACCCCTTTTTGTATGTCCCATCTTCAGTGCTACCACTTAGCACAGCAGCCCAGCACTGTAAAGGACACATCAAATGTTTACTAGGTCAGTCCTGCAGAATCAGATAACCTTCGGTCTCTTTTTATCACCTCCATGCCTCTCTAATGTTAAGTAACCAAGGTAGGTTTACATAAAAGGTGCTTGAACTCTATTATCCAGTTGGCAGTGACAAAAAAAAACGGTTAAAAGGAGGTCAATAGGCTTCACATAAGATCAAAGGCAGGTCTGCGTAACCAATAGGAACAATCATTTTGAAAATTGAATACAGAAGATGTTGGTTCGAGTACCTGAATGATTAAAAACGGTCTCTTTTTTAAGTGCAGTTCTTTCAGTTCTAAAGCTGTTTCTTACCAAACACCAAGGATCATTCATATTGGCTGCCAACACAAACCTGTCATTCTACATACAGAGAATGGTGCAGCCTATAAAAATTAAGCCTTCAATACCGCGGCCTCAGGTGACACGGTCTGAACCTTGAAAATGAAGCCCAGCAAAGTGCAAAGTAGCAAATCACGTTTAGAAAAAGTTGGGAAAGTTCCGGGAAGCCTGAAATATCATGAGCTAATGACACGCAGGAACCCCGTTTGTGTCCGAGTCTGTGTTTAAAGAAATGTTTTGGTTTGCAAAATTACAACCCTGTTTATGAAATAGTCGGGGCACTGTGTAAAATAAATATTAAAAAAAAAAAAAGTAATTTGCAATGAAATGCAAATGATAAAAATAGAACTGAAAAAGAGCACAGATGAAAACATGTGCACAGTTTGAGTTTGATGCCAGCAGAACATTTTTGAAAAGGTCGGGGCAAGGGCACATTGACCACTGCGGTGCATGACCTCTTTCAACAACACTGGTTACTTTAGTTTTGAAATGATTTCCTGTTATTTGTTGATATATGATTTCAGCTACCCAGCAATTCTTTTTTCATAGTGTGACAAATGTGTGTGCCAGTTTTTTTTTTACTAGAGTTGCATGCTGATACACGAGGAATAGGTGGATTGGCATTTTCTTGCTATCTTCCCTCTACGATGGCATCCTGATGGAAGCATATTTTGCTCCAAAATCTGTACACATTGTTCAGCATCAATGGTGTCAATACAGATATGCGACTCACCTCTGCCATGTGCACTAACGCATCGTGGATGCTTAAATGTTAAAACTGTTTCCCCACATAGTCTTTGTGTCCCCATCTGTGCCAGTCTGGCTGTTCTGTAACTAATCAGATTACTACTTAACCTGGTTAGTTATTCCACTGTGTCTCTTTAGCATTGCACAACTTCTCCAGTCTTTTTTTGCCCTCATTGAAACTTTTTTGAAAGACTTTGCTGGCATTTATATGAGCATATTAAACAAATATTACATTTCTGATTTTGTGCATTGGCTACGTTCATCTTAACATTGGGTTTAACTTGCTAGCTTGTCTGAACCATGTCTCAACTGTGGGTAGAGGTAAAACGGGTCGTCCGCCAATTGGAAGCTCAGCGGTTTGATCCCCCACCTGCAGCCGAGCACTTTGAGTGGTCTGTAAAAATATAAAAGGCCAGACTAAATTGGGGGAACAGTCTGAGGTCACAGAATGATCATAATCAGCATTAAAAGAAACAAACGGTGACTTTCAGGAAGAGATGGAGGCCTTATCTCTGATTGTGTCAGCTCAACCTTCTCCCTAAGAGGTTTTTGCAGCACCGGAATAATGGCGCACCACTTCTGCTTTTGTGAGGAAGAATTTAACAGAAGTAGTTTTTTTTTTTTGTGGTTTTTTTTTTTGTGAAACAGCCCAACACTTTTTTGATTTTCAGGTACTCGCAGAGGAAACCAATCTGTCTTCTATCCAGCAAAGAAACGTTAGATTTTAAACAGTAAGGCCATCAGAAATATGTTATTCCCCCAGAAAGAGTGATCGAACCTCAAGATAAATTGTTAACTGTGCAAGTGCAGACTTATGTTCTCTCTATTTGAAATCGGTGTAGCGGTGGATGTAGAGCAGGAGAAGAACGGACCATTCGTCACTCTCATCCTCGTTCTATCACAGCTACACCCGGCTTGTGATAGAGGTGGAGGAGGACAATGATCGCATCTATTCCTCAACATATCTACCCCACCCCCACCCCCTCTTGCTGTCTGTTGCATTATCCTCACAATTTCCGCTTTTTTTCCCCCTCTCTGCCCTTTCATCCCATCCACACAGTCAGGGAGAGTCTATCTGATGACCCACACTATTAGTTTTTTCCTCTGTAGCCAAGCCACGAGTCAGCCAGCTGAACCTGAACACGCGCAAATGTGTGTCTGTGTGTGTGTGTGTGTGTGTGTGTGTGCGAGCATGTGTGTAATCAGTTCAGGCCTGGCTGAGCTAACATGGCTTGGTGAGTTTGTTAGCATATTATTAGCCTGGGGTGTTGTTGAAGCACTTCTCACATTATCTCCTCTAATCGCTCCCTAACCAGTCAGACAAACACAACCTTGCATTCCCCCCCCACCCCCTACCGCAAACAACTGATAACAAACTCCCCTAAAATTGCCTCTGGCTGTGTTCAATCTTGATTGGCTAAAATCAGTGTCAGTCACGGAGGAGGTCGACCACACCTCCACTCATCGCTCCTTCCTCTTCGTCTTCCTCTCCCTGTGGATTGAATTAATATAATTTCCTATCTTCCCATCTTCCTGAGCCCCTGCTGATATATTGCCCCCCGGCCCCCGCCGCTGTCACATCTCTTTCCTGTTTGACAAAGAGAGAAAGAGGGCACCCAATCAGGCACACAAAACAAAATGAACGGCCCAAATGGATTCATATCGCTTTCATGCAAATTCGGCCTGCTTTACATTGTTGAATTGCTGAGAGATGAGAGCGGTTGAATACAGGTATGACTAATTCGGCCGGTGTGTGTGGGAGTGAGAGGAAGAAGGAGGTGAGGAGGAGCGAGGAAGCGGGAAGGCATCAGCAGCCAATCCAACGCTCTGATGGTTATTGTCCCAGGTGTCCTGTGGTGGATGTGGATGGGGCGAGGTGGTGAGATGGGGTCAGGGAGGGGTTATGGTTGTCATTACACTGTGCTCGTTTTTCGCCTGTTGTTTCTACAGCGACTGAGAACACTGTTGTCTGCCTGTGAGCTGTTCTCTGTATCAATCTCTGTTTTGGGTTTTTTTTTATAACAACGACGTGTCCAACCCTTTTGTCTTGTTTTTGTTCTTTCTTGTCTTCCCTCCTCCTCCTGCCCTTCTGCCCCCCCTCCCTTCCACTCCCCCTCCATCCCTCCCTCCCTGTCCCCTCCCCTCCCTCGTTACAGGATGTGCGTTTGTCACGTTTTCCACCAGAGCTATGGCACAGAATGCAATCAAAGCCATGCACCAGTCTCAGACTATGGAGGTATGGTACTCTTGCCCTTTCTTCAACTCTCTTCCTCTCTCTGTCTCTTTAGTGCCTTTAATACATGCACTTCACTCTGTTAATGTGCTGGCAATTATATGTCTGTCTCATCTTTGAGTCACTTTTTAGTAAAAGCCGTGACTTGTTACTTAAAAGGTTAGGGTAAGCAACATTTCCTGGAGCACTTCTGACACAGGTCCGGCTAAAGCAGCACACAGCCATTACATATATGTCTTGTTCTGCCCACTTAAGACAAATATGATTTAAAAAAAATAAATTCTCTGAACAAGTAGCCATAAACTTAGATTATAAAAATATGCTTTTGGTTGATTTTGGTGAAAAACAACCAGAAGGTTTTTATAACTAAAGCACAGACTGTAAATAAAAGGTGGCTGTAGCCACTGTGCCATCACCCACCCATTTTTTGAAACCAGATGTGACAAGGGAGAGGCCTGAGGGTGACTGCACGCTCGTTAGCCATCACACTGTGAAGCATGTGAACTGTGATTTATTTTTGCAGTGACAGGAGACGCTCGAGCTCCTCACTGGCTTCAACTCTCAGAAGCAAAAGCTACGTCCACCTTTTATTTACAGTCTACGAGTCCTTATAAGGATTTTATTAACATGCACCGAGTTTTAATAAAACTATAAAAGTGTTAATGGCATTATGAGATTACTTTCAAGTATGTTGTTAGCATGTAATGTTAACTGTCATATATTATGTACTAATAAAGCTAAAGAAAAAACAGAATGGGTAAAAATAAGAACAACCCACGTTTGTTAACGTAGAAGTTAGGCAACGACTGAGTGCTTGTACTGCTGTTATAAACAAATTAGAACATGCCTGTGGCGCAGTGGTTAGCACTGTTGCCTCACAGCAAGAAGGTCCTAGGTTTGAATCCACCTGGGGCATTCTTTGTGGAGTTTGCATGTTTTCAGCCTGTTTACAGTATTTTTTTTATTCAGTGTGTAAATGATTAGAAATTTAAGATGTATTATTACTGTGTGTCAGTTGTGACAAAATCTAGGCTGCCCTCAGCTGCGTGGGGCCAAAGAGTCGGTAAAAATAACGATTAATTTGGTGAGAGTTTATTTAATGAGGCAATTTCTAAGATATAGTTTTAAAAGATGGGAAGAAACCGTCATCTTTCCCAGATAAGAGAGACCGTGGCGCTGACTTCTGTAGTGCCATTCAGAAAGAAAGAAGAGATTTATTACATAACCCGAGCCCCCGAGGTTTGGGGTCATTTGTTTATTTGCGTAAAGCTTCAGGCTCAGGTTATGTTTGGGTTTAGTTCATTTGCAAATCAGTGTGTACAGCCTGTTAGTCTTTTTTGAGTGATATTAAAGAATACAACAAAAACACAGCCTCAGATCTGAGGTTCAGATGTCCAATTAGGAGGTACAAGCTGGACTGGGTGTTAAAAACAATGCTGTGGCTTTGGGTTAGGACCTGTGCAGACCTCGAATGCCAGATGCCAGGTGTGTAGAGAGCCAGTGTGACACATTCACCTAATAGAGACCACTTTCTAAAAGCTAGAAGTCCATAGCTTGAGCAGAAGCTGGCCAAGTCACGTCCTCGGCCTTGTGATAAAATCAGCGTCGCCTCTTATTTCCCCTTTTTTGGTCGCAAATTTTCCAACTAGGGCAAAACTTTGGCAAAGTCTCAAAACTGTGACAAATAAGCAGCACCTTTGACACAACAACCACAAACTGGCAGGTAGTGTTACAGACCTCATCAGCTGCACAGTGACCCCAGCGGTGCCATAATGGGGACCTAGTCGCAGCTCCTTTGTGTGCTCCCCCCAAGTTTTTGGGGTGCCCTTGTCAGCATTGTCAGGCCGGTGACAGGGCAGGATGACAGGAGTGTGATTGGGGAGAGAATTACATGGTATAAGATGAGTGCAGTGTGTGTGTGTGTGTACCCCCGCGAGTCAGAGAGAAAGAGACAAAAAAAAAAGTGGTAATAACAGGCTGTGTTAAAGAAAAAAGAACGAGTGGCATTCACCCCCGTAGCCCCCTCATTAGAGCTGATCATGATAATCATGGCTGCTATTGATGTGCTGTGACCCTGACGTGGGGGAGAACGCATGCTCCTCCCCCTCTTTGTGTGTGTGTGCGTGCGTGCGTGCGTGTATGTGTGGGGTTTTTTTTTTCCTGTTTATGTTGTCACACTGTGAATATCAGTGTCTGTGTTGATTTATGTGGCCGAGCAGCAGCAGCAGCAGCAGCGTGTCTGTCTTTCTGAGTAGAAGGAGTGACACTCTCCTCCGACGGTGTTAGTATTAAGCTAGAATTATCCTCGCTCCGAGCAGTCGTCTGCCACAATGGGCCTGGTAAACACGGCCAGTGTCCCCTTGCTTTTATCATGCACACGGGGTGTAAAAAAAAAAAAAAGCCTTAAACCAGAACACAACGATATTACAGTGGACAATGGCAAAATACCTTCATTTCCATTTGAAAACAAGCTGTCTAGCCCCAGGCGGACCTAAATTGCCGCATCCGTTTGTTAATGTTCCTCAGTTTTGCAATTTAAAAGTAATTACTTCAGGTCCGAATGAGGGAATGAGGTCTGGTAAATAGAGTTTGGTTATTGTCTTGGCTCTATTGCACCCCACTGTCTTAGATAGAGCAAGATTGTGTGCATGCGATTTGTGCGTTGGCGCGTGCGTGTGTGTATTCCCCGTCACGTACTCACCGCGTGTCACGAGGTAGAAGGAAGGCAGCCCGGGCGCTCCGTTCGTTGATGGCCCTGTCACTGTCATATCCATTCTCATTACGCCGTGACATTCAGGTACACACCGGCGCGCGTTTGCGCACACAGAGACACACACACACACACACTTGCTCCCTGAATGTTAGGCCGTAATAAAAGTGGATACGAGCGAGGCGGGTAATTCACCGTCGAACCTCTAAAGACACACGAGGAAAGAAAGCGGGTCGGCTTCGTTGCGCTTTACTCGCGTCGTATTTGTGCTTTACATTATTCACTCCCTTTGCAAACACTCATTTACTGCTTTAGTTCCGCTTGTGCACCTTTCCATAAACACTGATTTTCTATTTCCCACCCTTTTTCTTTTCCTTTCCCTACACGAAACTTGGAGGGACACTTGCGCATTATCCCGCGCTCGCTGGATGCACGTGCGCACGCTCCCCCACCGGAAATGCAGACGCATTCGAGCGCATTTAGACGAGAGCTTAAGTAGAGCATGAGAGAAAACACAGCAGTGTCTGTTTAAACAGTGAACAAACACATCTGTCAACTGTAGTGAAGAGAGGAGACACACGCAGACTGACAGTGGCAAGAAAATAGGAGATTACATTAATCAGGGGCTGATGTTGACACCATATAAGGCTGGATGATCCCATATTTTACTTTTACAGAAGGCGCCTGAGTTAGTCTAACTTAAAGCCTTTGCACACCAAGTCTCAAGTATTTGTCACATAATGCCAGATTCGTCTTTGTTTTCCAAACAGTCCCAATTTACTCTGCATTTAGTCACAGTTTACTATGTATATGCATGTTCTAGAGTATATATACTCTGCCAGTATTATAAGTACCTTCTAAAACTAATTTAAACTGAAGTGTTGATTCAGCTGTAGGATCAGTCTGGAGGCTTCGGTTTGTCGTGCTGTTCAATCGTACTGCGTTACACTGACAGGTGATGTGTATGTCCACACTTACTGACAAGAAACACAATCCACTCGTCGGATTCTGATGTTATCAGCTTATTGAGGGGCCGGTAGGTGTATTCTTCATCTAATAGCAGGCTCGGGAAGGTGCTTATCATCCATTGTAATCAGTGAGCCACAAAAAGCAGCCCACATTGTGCAAGAGACCTCTAGTGGTAGTGTGGAGAAGTTTCCAAAAACGTCATAGTGAGCCAGCAAAAGGACCTATTTTCCCTATAATTTACTCTTACATACTACTCAAAGCCCTAATAAACTATATCTGCATTCATACAGCACTTTATTTAATGAACTTTATCTACCACACACCGGAAGTTTGCATCAGGGGCAATTTGGGATTCAGTATTTTGCCCAAGGATGCGTCAACATGCAGACTAGAGGAGCCAGAGATCAAACCACCCATATTCTCATCAGCAAACACACCTACCTTCATCCTCCTGAGACAGCCACCCATATTCTTGGTGTCTGAACCACGCCTGCAAACAAAAGGCAACTGCTGGTAAAATTAAAAGCAAGTCGATGGATGCCAGTGTTTGGTCGCTCTTAAGATGGAAATGCACCGTTCAGCAGGGCCGATCAGCCACCATCCAGTGATGCTATACCTGTCTACTAAAAGAGGGAAGAGGCTGGCAGCATCTATGGGACTGATAACATTTCGTAATGGCCTTTCAGTGAACTGATAACATTCAAAATCAGAGGTATAATTTAACAGCACCCTACAAGGTTCAAACTGAGTAAAAGGTTGAATTATTGCCTCTTCGACAGCTTTTATAAATTCTTGAATATATCTAATATTTCCAGCTGTGTGTGTGCGTGTGTGTGTGTGTATAAACACATAAATCAGAGTGAACTCACTGTGATGTTAATATAAGGTGGGACTAAGAGGAAAAAACAGTCGAGCAGACCTATTATTTAAACTGATGGCACTCACTCCATAAATAATACACCGTGATGTTAAAGCGGAGAGAAAAGTCACATGCAACAACACACATTTAGATTTCGACGCTGCACAATTTAAAGAGGGCTTAAAATCATCTGGGAGCGCTTTTCCAAGTATGCAATGGATTGCTTGGATCCTGATCCTGACAGTTCCCCTAATCGAGCAGGCTGGGTGTTTGTGCGTTCTGTATTTTGGGGACAGTAAGTCCAAAGAACACGCACAAAGAACTCAGACGTGGCGTGCAGACTCCTATAGATACCGGAGCCTCCTGCCTTCCTATTAGCAGAGGAAGATAACTCGGTTTGACGTTTGAAGGCTATGCGATTGGTAAGTAAATGAGATAGAGAAGGCTCAGAACGCATAAATGCTCTTGAAGGCTACGAGAGATTGATTCTCAAGGTAAACGGACCGGAGCTTATAAGTTCAGTTCGCGTGTGCGCATCTAAGCATTTTGGGAAAGATGGGCAGTGATGTGTAATGCTCTCTTCATGGTTGTCTCGGAGCGTTGGCTTCAGGGAGTGTAGTTGGCTTTATTAGCTGAGTGAACTCCCGAGTTAAGTCGATCCAAGTCACAGACTAAAGTTTAACTTTTTTTTTTCTTTTTTTTTTTTGCGGTGGTATTTCACCGCACGACAGCTGATCGATATGCTGTAATTACATCATTTTAAAGTTGGATACCATAATTACGGCAGGTGATCATTGCAGTGTCGTTCTGAGACCACAGGCTGTCACGCCGTCAGCCCACACAGTCCCATCTGTCAGTCAAGTGTCGCGGTGTGACGTCAGGGCATCAGGCGTGTGGCACAGGTGAGAGGTTTTCTCGAGCATACTCTACCTTCTACATGATGACGGCGCCGACAGCTATATTTCAGTGTATATGCTGTAGAGATATCTGTCTAAGACGGGCATTTCTGTGTAGGAGATTTGTCGAAAGATTGCAAGAAACAGACGAAAATAGCATTTCAGAAAGGAGTGTTTTCCCCGTAGAAGCATCTTCTGGTGAGGAAGGCTCCCGTGAGACTCGGAGTGCTTTATCTTCTTTTTTTAAGATGTGAAAGTTGTGCAACATGGGAGACTGACTGACTGACTGCAGCTGAAAATCTGTCTCCTGAAAGAGCTGAAAATGTGAATCGATACTTCACCTCCAGCGCTGAGTTCACCGGCGCATTACTGTTGTTGGATATGAACCCAGAGACCGTTTAAGACAAAACAGGAACATTGTTTTTATGACCACAAATTAGTATTCATATGTTGGGTAGCATTCAGTTGCCCGTTATTAATAAATTCAGTGCATTCTTAGGGGTTGGCAGGCCGGGGGGGGGGATGATGAAATACTTTGGTGCCCAAAGAAAAATAGAGCCATTATGTCGCCCCCTGCTGTTTGTATTCAAAAGTGGGCAATTTACAGCAAATCAGATGGTTTACAAATTTAGATTTACTCAACATGAGGTGTAATTACACCCAGCAGAAAGGTTTTTATTGACTCGCTTCAGCAACAAATACCTATAAACATTACTGGGCCTGTCAAATACTCCAAAATGGACTGAAATAAAGGCGGCGTGATGGGTGGCTGGAGTCGGGATAATTGAGAGAACTGGCCCTAGTTGGTTCTTATGAGTGGCTGTAGATAGTTTGAAAAAGTAGTGATTAATTTCTGAAGAAACTATTTTAAAAATAGACAGTAGCTATTGTCAAACTCTTTTTCTTTTACCTGTTAACGTTTTAATCACAGACAGTTCAGTCCTGATAATATTATGTAGAAGATGTACCCATCTTCTGCTTCAGCAGGATAACGCACATGGGGGACATGGGGGAACAGGAGATGCACATCATGAGATGCTCAACGTGGATGTCCAGCCGACAGGTCTGCAGCAACTGTGTGATGCTGTTGTGTCAGTAAGGACCAAAATCTCTGAGAAATGTTTCCAGCACCTCGTTGGATCTATGCACGAAGGCGAAGGGGTCCAACCCAGTACTAGCAAGGTGTATTAAAGTGCCCAGTCAGTGTGTGTGTGTTTGAATAAGAAAGTCAGCCTTGTTTGCTGGAGAAACACTGAAAGAATTGTCAGTCAGCAGTAACCTTATTGCATGTCCTGTGAGTGCTACACAAACGGAGTGACTCTGTGTTTTGCTTCACATGAGAACAACAGAAGGACTAATAAGGCTGACAGTGATGATATAAAATAACAGTCATGTTAGATTGAAAGCTGCATTATTTCATATGAATACCCTGTCCTATATATATTTATTTATTTATTTTTTATTTAACCTTTATTTATACAGGTAGTCCCATTGAGACTCAGTGTCTCATTTGCAAGAGAGACCTGTTTCCAAAACGCAATGAATTTACAACAGTAAAACAATGCAATAAATAGCAAGTAAAATGCCAAATGTTTAATCTTATGAAGGCAGTGCAGTTTGTTCTCATCCAGGCTGTTATCCAAAGTTTTCAGCTTTGATCTAAAAGCTTTGGTTAAAGAAGGAAAGGATGACCTCATGGGTTAAGTGCAGGTTAGCCTGTCGGCATCTTTTGTTGCATGCACATCACGGACAAGAGTGTGTGTCACCATAGAGCTTACAAGCTACGCAGATTTCAGTGGAATATCTGCACAGGAAAATCTGCATTTTAACCCTGAATTGTTATCTACACTATCTGGCAGAGAAATGTATTGACTGGCAGCAGGTTAGCGTGGTTAAGGATAGAGATAGAAATGTACTAAGTAGTGAAGATGCGAGAAGATTGAAGGAGTAGTTTGAGGAGCTGATGAATGGAGAAAATTAGAGCAAGAGGAGGACGGAGAGATATGTGAGATGCAGGACATGGATGAGGACAAATGGGCTCAAGGTGGGGTGGGATTGCTTCAGGGATCTGCTCTGAGCCAACAAATGAGGTCAGGCAGGAGACTCTGTGAACCATGATGTTTGCAGACAACACTGTGATCTGTAGTGAGAGTAGGGAGCAGGTGGAAGAGAGCCTGGAGAGGTGGAGGTACGCTCTGGAGAGAAGAGGAATGAAGGTCGATGGAAGCAAGGCAGATTCCGCGTGTGAATGAGAGGGAGACAGGTGTCAACCAGCCGAAGCTGCAGGCAGAATGGGGTGGGTGGAGATGAGTGTCAGGGGTGATTTGCCTTAGAAGGATAGCAGCAAGGGTGAAAGGGAAGGTTTGCAAGATGGTAGTGAGACCTGCTGTGATGTATGGTTTGGAGACGGGGGCACTGACAAAAAGATGGGAGGCTGAGCTGAGAAGATGTTAAGATTTTCGTTGGGAGTGACCAGGATGGATACATCAGAGGGACAGCTCAGGTTGAGCAGTTTGGAGGCAAAGTTAAAGAGGCAAGGCTGAGGGACATATTGGAGAAAGGATGTTGAATATGGAGGCAGAAGGAAAAGAGGAAGGAGGACATGCAGAGGGTTGTGTGACAGAGGAGGATAGTAGAGATGGAGGCAGATAATCTGCTGTGGTGACCCCTAAAAGGAACAGCTGAAAGGAGAAGATGATCTGGCAAAAATACAAATATCTGGCTAAGTCATATCAGATAATAAATGTTATTCCCAGCAAGCTTTCTATTATAATAAGTTATAGAAGAAAAGGTAATAGTCCATTAAATTCACAGGGGGTGAGTAGGTGGCCCAATGTTCTGCCTCCTGCTCTCTTCATCCATGTAGCTCCATCACCTTTGCCAGAGTGTTTCCAGTAGTGAGACCTCATCTGAAATGTAGTTCAGAGGGTCCAGTTGGACAAGGTCCTGACGTAATCCTCTTGACATTGCCCCGAGGTCATCTGTCCAAAGAACGTCTGATTTACATGGTTTTCTTGATGTTTGTTCATCTCACTCAAGGCTGATTAGCACTTTAGTCACAGAGTGTTTTTATATGGAAGTTCAAGCTGCTGCTAATCTGTGATGAATTTTTTAAAAATCCCCTTAAGGTAAAACTGAGGCTAGTTTGTTTCTTTGAGCAAAACTAATAGATGGCATAAGCTGCTACTTTCTCTCCATGTATTCTCGGCATTTAAGGGCGAAGTTAACCAACGAGGCAATCACCTGAAAAACAGCTTCCGAGTGCAGCCGGGCTTTCGGGGATAACCAGCAGCATCAGGCGTAGAGGCCTGTGGCCCTCGGCCTTTCTCCGAGAGCAGGACTCTCATTCCGGGCTGCATTTCCCCTCACTCACAAGGTGTCAGCTGGAGTGATGAGATATTTAGCAGAGCGGGATAGGGAGCTCGGTTCTCAGGGGGAATCGACTCCAACGGCGAGGCCCCGACTAACCCTCTCCCCCCCCAATACAATTCTCCCGTCGTCTCCTCTACTTTATCTGTCGGCGGTCAGAATGAAGAGGCAAAATGACTGGTGGAGAGACAGAGTAAATATGGCCGAGCCGCCGTCAGACAGGAGACAAGCTCATTCAGCTGATAAAGTCAGGCCCCAGCCCACAGCAGAAGGGGAGTAACACACGGAAACACACACATAGGAGGAAGCAGATACACTGTAACGAGAAAACGAAACAAACCCTACATCACAGAACCTCACACAGTTGTTGTGATGTTGCTCAGGACATAATGTATAATTTTCTCAGAAATGTTATTGGTTGGATTGTGAGTGGTGCCATACCTGCTCTACCAGACATAATAAAGTAATTTTTTAAAGCGTGTATCTGTATGCTTCGATGTGTTTGCAGGATGTAAGAATGAAGCTGTCGAACCAATTAAAGTCTTATCAAAATGACACCATGCTGCTTCTCAATTTATGCATAGATGAAAGGCATAATATTTTTGCAAAAGCCAACAGCCATCACTTGTGGTGATGCGATGTTAGTCAGAGATTAATTTTACACTGCCATTCCACTTTTTTTTATTTTTTTTTTAGGCTAGACTCTTTATTATGTATGACAGCCATAGTGTTAAAACTTAGATTTAGACATAGCACTAAGCATACGGTTCTAAAGGTCAGGTCAGTGAGAAAAAAGCTCAGGCTTATCGCAGTTTTTTCTACCCTTGTATCTGTATGATGTCAGAGAGAGAGGATATCCCTTATTTGGTCGCCTCAGGCATGCAGCTCTGGCTGTGAGCACAGAAGCCCCTCCCACCTGCTCTTTAAACCCTCTGTTTGCAAGGGTCCAATCAGAAGAAGGTTGACTTGAAGTGTTGACGGCCCAACAGTATTTTAAGTGCTCTCTCGCTCCAAGCGTTGTGTTAGCGTCACAGTTTTCTTTTCAGTTGTGTCTGGAAAAGGTGCCGATTATGTGTTATTCTCACATTCTTGTTTCTTTGCTCAGTAAATTCAAAGTAGCGTGCATGTTCCCACTCCCCGCACGCTGGAGATCGTTCTGCCCTGCACAAAATGAGGTCAGACACCTGTTTGGGAAACATGCCTGTTACTGTGGAACACCCAGTATTGCCAAATATAAATGAATGCAGATGGAAATATTCTTTTTACTAAACTGGTCCTGACTGAAGTGTAAATGCTGAAAATCTACTTTGCAGAAATGAGTCACATTTCACAGTGCATGCTCTGATCCACAGTGAAGGAACTGCATACACTCGCTCACTTTCACTTCTCCACAAAATACCTGCACCAGCGTGCAGTCGGTTACACACAACTGACATACAGCACATCT
The DNA here is from genome assembly GCA_024447675.2 of Pterophyllum scalare. NCBI lineage: Eukaryota > Metazoa > Chordata > Actinopteri > Cichliformes > Cichlidae > Pterophyllum > Pterophyllum scalare. The sequence continues at coordinate 194,734 of JAMQGT020011279.1, forward strand.
CCGCTCTCAATGTGTGCAGCGCTATCTGCAAAGTAGCCAAATCCCTTCTCTCCCCTGCGGAGTGCGGATCGTGCCTCAAACTAAATGTTTCAATCAAAAGGTTTTTATCCTCCTGTGGCAGATTGCCTTTGTTTTCGAACGGATTTGCCCCTAGTTAGGCTTTGATTGCGTTGTGTGAGTAATGGTGTGGTGTGATAGATTATGACTTGCCGTCTCAGCTTCGTTTCAGCCATCGCTGCAGCTTTCATCAGGAGCGTTGTGGGTTTTTGTCTCCTTTATGTCATAGTTGTTAGCAAGTGTGTTGGACGTCTGATTTGTTTCCCACCTTCAGCCTGCGTGCTCAATCGTCTCTCTCTTTCTCACACACACACACACACACACACACACACTGCAGGAGCAGGGATTCAGACAATTAGATGCAGTTCTAGTGACCGTTAAAATCTCTAAATCTTCCTCGTCCTCTCAACTTCTCTTCCTGGTCACCCAAATCACTCTCTCTAGGTCTCCCCCCCCCTTTCTCACATATTAACACACTCTCTCTCTCTTACACACGCGCACACACACACACACACACACGCGCGCGCACACAGATCAAGTCTCTCTTCATATGAGATGATGAAATAGTTGGAGAACTCAGGAAATCTGTTTCTGGTGATACCGTTTTGGACTCAGAGATAACTGAGCCCTTTTGGGGGAAAGAAGAAAGCCCACCGGCTTTAGATTCAGGTTTCCTGTGTGACTGTGTGTGCGTGTCCTGTGTCCCTGAGTGTGAGAGTGTGTGAGAGTGTGTGTTAGTGTGCGAGAGAGGACTTTTTAATTGAGAATAGATTTTTTTTTCCTTTGCTGAAGTTAAGTTTGTTAATAAAAGATGTTTGTAGGTGTACTGTGTGTGTGTGTGTGTGTGTGTGTGTGTGATTCAGGTGTTTATCATCACTGTAAAAATTTGATTTACTTGCTTTTATTGTGCACTCAGTACAATAATTATTACAGGTGTGTTTGCAAGCACAAAGTAGCCTAACAATCGTCTGTCTTCTCTTCTCCTCCTCTCTTCTTTCCTTTCCTTCTCTCCTCTTCTCTCATTTCTTTTCCCATCCCACCATCTCCTTTTCTCTCTCCTATTGTCTCTTATCCTCTCTTCTTGCTTTATCCTGTCTCTCCCCTTTTCCTTCCTCTTCCTCTTTTCCATCTCGCGTCGTTTTCTTTCCTCTTTGCTCCCCTTCATCTTCATGTTTTCTTTTCTTCACCTTTCTCCATTTCAAACCCCCTGCCCCTCTCCTCCTCATCCTCCCCCCTCCGCAGGGCTGCTCGTCTCCCATTGTGGTGAAGTTCGCCGACACGCAGAAGGACAAGGAGCAGCGGCGTCTGCAGCAGCAGCTGGCGCAGCAGATGCAGCAGCTCAACAGTGCGACCACCTGGGGGAGCCTGACGGGCCTGGGCGGCCTCACTCCGCAGTATTTGGCTGTAAGGAGAGTCGCCGAGTCGCCCACCTCCATCACCACCTCCACAACCCCTTACTGCATCCCTGCGGCCAACTCAGCAGCAGTCAGTGCCCCCAGACAAGAACATCCAACTCAAAAAAAACTATCCAACACAGGCCTGCTGTCTTCTCCTCCCTTCTTCCCTTTGTTCTGTAATTCCTTTTTTAGAGCTGCCGTTGTTCCTTTCCTTTATCCTCCTCTTGGGAGTGTTGCGAAGTGAGGAAATGAGGTCTCTGAATTGGATTTTAGGTTGCCAGAAGACGATCTTTTATGTTCAATATCTGAGAAAATTTCATGCTAGATAAAAAGCAGGGACGCAGGGTTTCTTACTGAATTTCTCATGAAATTCTCATTGCAATGATGTTTGGAAGGCTCTTCATTCAGTAATAAATTGGGTATGGAAAGCCAAAAAGTACAAAAATGAGTAACACTGTAAAACCATTATTAATAAATTGATTACTTATTTAAAAGAAGCATCAGAGCATCATGATAGCATCCAAAAAAGGTCTATAGTTACAGCGCATATTCAGTAACAGCTTACAAACATTTATAATCATCAGGTTAAATCACAATCTACAAACTAATTATTAACCAGCTAGTAAACAATAATGATTAACATTTGGATGTTTGTTGAGCATAAATGACTTAAGTATAATTAACAGTTTTACATTCATTAAGGGTGATTGCTATCAAATCCACAAAATTAGAAATTAATTGCGAGTAGGCGTGAACAATATAGCCTGAAAATTATATTGAGAAACTTATTGGTGCGTGCAGCTTGCAGTGCGATAGTAGTGGCACAGCATAAGTCAGTAACCTACATGGTGTTTTCTCTGGAGGTTTTAATGAAAAGCGTAAAATAAGTGCTTAGCCAACTTGTAACCAGCTGCTCAAAGCCCTCCTTTACCACCATGTGACCACGTCAGTAATTTCCATCTACCGTTTGCTCTTCCTGTCACATGGAGTGCAACTAGCGAGCGCCCCAGGCATGCTTGCTTGAGTCATTTCTTTACTTTTGGATCGCATCAGCGGTCGGCATCCTCTTGTGCCGTCATAGCCTGGTGGAGCGACTGTGTTCTTTCCACCTTTGGTAGGAGCAGTTTGTGCTCTGAGGTCTGACCTCTTGTAGCTCCCTTTCTAGATACTGTATTGTCATCAGAGGCTGAGGCGCTGCTCTCGCTCTCAGACATGTCTGGACTTGTCTTGTAGGTGAATGCATGACTTCTCTGTGCCACTGATACAGAGAAATGGCACTTTTTTAGTCACTTAAAATTTATACCAGCATTGACATGGACATTCTGCAGTTAGAATGAGTCCTCACGTTTCAATCGTGTGAATCTTTCCGACCATATTAAAGTGGCACACATGGCTCAGCTCCCCGTTTGTGTGTTTTTAAAGTCTCGCTCTTTACTTTGCAGTAAAGAGAGCTGAAGTGGTGAAACAACAGATAAAAAAGCGAGCTGATTAATTCGGCAACCGTGACGTGTCTGCACACAGATTAGCAGCAGACGCGCCTTGAATCGGGTTGTGTGTTGCCAGGTTGTGCCGACAGATGGGCCGAAGCTGTGTTCAGGGTGTGGATCGTGTGTGTAGACTGCATATCGCAAATAATCTGGCAACTTGGGTAACATTAGACTAACACATAGAGCCTAGTGGTGCACGTATTCCAGTAATCCCAAATAGAGTTTGAGGATGATGCCGATTATGGGAGTTTCGAAATGGGAGGCTGCCAGGAGATGGCGAGAGGCGGGGTTCACCCTGGACAGACAACTTTTTGCAGATCGTGTACCCAAAATTTGTCACGATGACTGAAAATCGAAGTTCGTCTGCTAATAATTACCTGTTTTCTATGTCAAAAGTAATTGTTAGCAATCCTAGTGATAGCACCTTCTTTCAGGGTCTGAAAGAAAAAATATTCAGTGAATGAAATCCATGCAGTCATTACTTTTACTTCCACAAGGTATTAATCAAAACCGGTTAGTAGATCATTTTAAGAATACAGAGGTGCTCGTCCTCTTCGGAAATTTATAATCATCTAAATTTTGTGGATTTGAAGAGGGGAAAACTCATCTCTAGTTTTTGAACTGCTGCAGCAGAAACCCGGCGTCTAAAACTGAAGTTTTTTCATTTTACACGACGGTTCAGAGACACCTCTTTCTCTTCCCCGCCTTACTCCGCACTTCTTCCTCAAAAGGTTTGGGGAGCTGACCCTTGACTCATTGCTCTTTAGTTTCTAAATTAACAACCCAAACTGCCTTTAAAATACACTTCTTAAATGTCGGGGATGTGAGTCCCGCTTTGTTTGATTCTAGCTGCAATTTGCACCTGTCCTTTCAACGAGGGAAAACAGAGTTCAGACAAACATCTCTCATTTAATGTATATTGATTTATTTTTTTTGGGGGGGGGGTTGTTTTGAGAATCGAGTTCCCAGCTTTTTCTGCACTTTCAATCTTTTTTGTTCTCAGGCTTTTCAAAAGATTAGGCTCTATTCTGGGAGAAAAAAACCCCCAAAAACAGCGCACAACAGAAACAAGATGTTAATTTGCTGTTAATTCAAGTCTTTGAAGGATGAGTTTTTGACAGCATCAGTATTCCACTTTTGTTTTGGAATCTAATTAGTCGGCTAGATTAGAGCTTTCATGCTCAACTTGTCTGGGAGAATCACGGTGGAACGCAAACAGTGTTTGCTTAGAGGAGAGATCAAACTATATTAGCAGCTCATTTACTCATCGAGCACTGATGCAAAAACCACACTGCTAAACCGCTCATTACAAGTTTAGCTCTCACTGTTGCATGCTATAGACATGTCGGTATCCACCAGCTCACTTTTTCCCTCCTCTTTTTTTTTCTCCCTTCCTCTCTGCCTTGTCTCCCCTCCTCTCTTTATTCCTGCAGTTGCTTCAGCAAGCAGCCTCCTCTGGTAACCTAGGAGCCTTCAGCGGGATCCAGCAGATGGCCGGTGAGTCAAAAATCAGTCGATAGTCTCACAGATCTACCGCGGCAGTGGACTCTTTGTTGCGCCTCTCTGTGTTTTTTTTTCACAGACTTCTAAAACAGGACCAAAGAGCATAACAGATGAACTCGCGTGGTGGAGTTAAGAGAGATCTTTGCCCTGAAGATTTATTAACTGTTGCTAAGATTTGTCTTGATCTTTTAATGAGGCCAGACAAGAGTTGCGCCCTGGGCGTGTAACAGTAGCACCGAGGCTTTGGCGGGGATGGATGAATCACAGAAAGGAGGAAAGAGAAAGGAGTGCAGAAAATGGTTAAAAGTGGGCACCTTTGGTGGATTTGTTGCACTGCAGGCTGGCGCCATCTACTGCTCTCTTCCTGTGGAGGGCCTCTGATCTGTCATCTGCACTTCCATATTTCCTTTCATGAGTATCTACAGGTTCAAAGCAACGTTAAGCCTTTTATACCCTCTAAAGGAATTGAGCTAAAAGCCAATTTTAGGGCAGACAATGCGAGTGAATGGGCTGAAAATTTTAACTAGCGGATCTCACTGTGAAACTCGGCTCGCTTTAGGAAAAATATTTTACACATTTTCTGGAACGTCATGATTAAATATGGAAATGAGGCATTATCCGTCTAAAAATGTGGCAGTTTACATACTTTTCCAGAACAGAAACAGAAACATCGGAAGAAGCCGGGTTAAAAATGCTTTTTTAATTATAACTAGCATATAACTATCAAACTTTCACAGATGGTTACATTAGTACAATAATTCTTGTATCAGAACTTTTATGAAATTCTGTGTTTAAATACGCACATTTTTATTAGACACTAGTATTTGTGGGGATAGCACGATGAAACTTCCCCTATTGCTTACTTACATTAACAAAAATATTTTCAATGTTGCAAGTTTTGTCAAATTTTAATTTTTAACTGTGCAAATTAGGCATTTATCTATCTAAATAAGTGCTAGCTTTGCATAATTTTAAAGAACAGAAATGTGAACCTCAGATAAAACCTGGAAATAATCAATTATTTTGGTGCTTTTATTGACTGCTCCTTAATTCCAGCTCTGAACAACATCTGATTGAACTCCTCATAAATATAATCAGGAATAGATCTGAGGTTTAGATGTCGGGGCTGCTGAAGTGGAGATTTGGCTCCAAGGACGAGGAACAGTGAGCATGTCAAATACTGTACTAATTAGTATTATAGTATTGGTATTTTTAGGTACTTATCACTATGAAACTTCGCCAGGTGCTTACTTACATTTGGACAATTATCTCATTAAATATGCACTAATTTGCACAAACCTTCAATAGACAAAGCCTAGTAAAACAACAGCTTGTGAAGGTTCCTCACCTCTAAATTCACAGAATAAGACGCCATGCAAACAGGAAATAAAGTGGTATGGGACAGTAATTCTCCTAAGTGAAGCTGCAGCAATAAAAAATGCATATTGTATTAACCCAGTTCTGTATTAATCTAAGCCTTGAGCTCACCAAGAAGCTCTCCTATTAAATGTTGAACAAGATAAAATCTCTGTATTTAAGAAATATAATTTTTAGGGCTTTAAATTTGGGTTATTTAAGACTTTGAGGCGCTCGTAGATACTCATCATCTCAAACTTCTTCTCTCTTTCCATTAAACTCGTCTCTTCGTTCTCGCTTTTTATTTTAAGCCTCTTTTTGCAGATACTCTCCCACCTCCCGCCCTCTTCAGTCACAGTTTCTTCATCTCCCCTTCACGCCTCCCTCCAGCCTTCGCACTCTGACTGTTCTGCCCTCCTTTGGTTCGCTTTCTTAGCAAGGTGTCAGCTTTTAATTGTACGTTGTTTAGTGAGGATAAAGAAACTGCCAAAGGATCTGAGTGTGAAAAGAGTTTTTTTAAAGTGGCGAGCCCCGTCTTGTATCCTCTCGTTTCCTGTCATGTTCCCTTGAGTTACAATGCCTCGCAGTTTCCCTGTGGCTGTTTTAAATTTTCTGCTGTTGGGCTCAAACATACATTTTCCTTTCGAATATACACTCACGCTGACGAACAGGCTCGGGGATTTGGAGCGGGGAGTGAGTAACGGTGTCTGAATCTGGAGATCTGTTGGTCCTCCATCTGCGATACAGAGCGAAAGAGGGAGCGGGAGTGAGTATTAGTGATTGGCAGGAGATGTGAGACAGCTGAATGACATCTGGTCCCAGTCTTTAACACGAGGAGCTGCAGAGCTGAGAGGCTTCAATTACACCAATGAGCATTCAATTAGATGCAGCCAACGGCAGCCTGGTGCAGGCCGGCTCTGCCATACAAGCTGCAGGGAGTGCACTCGCACACACGTGCATGCTTGCACACATATGTACGCACACACTCACTTACCATCTGGCCAGCCCGGATACTCCGACTCTGATGTGGGAAATAGAATGAATTTGCCTCATACGATCTCTCTTTCTTTGTCTCCACTTTATTCCTCTCTAACCCAGTTATTTTTTATCTCCTGGCCTGCTCTTTTTTCTCCTTATAACTGTCTTGAAAATGTATTTTCAATGAGGGTGACCGCCTTTGACAAATGTAAGTAAGAACTGGTGTAGAGCTGCTTTTTAAAAAAGGAAAAAGCTTAAAAGAGGTTGCAATGAATGTGAAAGATAGAGACAGAGAGGGAGCTGCTGGAATTGTCTTTGTCATCAGCAGAGGAAGAGAAAAGAAGGAGGCCGGAAAAATTGACCAGAAAAGGGGTCAGTGGAAAATGAGGCACTGAAACGCTAAGAGGCGGCAAAGTGAAAAATGTAGAAGAGGGAGAGAAAAAGGCCAGTAGGAAAATTGGGAAGAGGGGGAAGGAAGATAAGGGTTGGGAAAAGAAGTGGGCAAGTTAGGAAAAGAGATGAAGGGGTAAGGATGGAGGGGGAAAAGGTGAGCAATGAAGCAGGAAAGGGAAGGAGAAGAAAGACAGAAAATGCAAAGCAAGAATAGGGAGGAAATTGAAAGGAAAGGAAAGGAAAGGAAAAATGCAGAGCAGGAAAGGAGAGGGAATGAAAGGAAGTAAGGTAGAAAGGAAAGGAATTAGTGATTAATAAAAATTAAATAGAAGGAAAGGAGTAAAGAAAGTAAAGAAGAGAAGAAAACTATAGAAGAGGAAATGTAAGAAATGAAAGTATGAGAAGGAAAATGATTAGTAAACTTGGAAACGAGAGAATATAGATTTTTTTAAAAACAGGAGCATGTCAGCAGGAAACGTGTATATGTGGGAAAACTGGAAAAGAACTGAACAGTAAAGTTTAAGGAACTGTATAGGAAGTAAAGACACATGAAAGAATGAAAGACTAGGTAAAAGAAAACAAACGGGAAATCCAGGAAATGGATGGAAAAAAGAAAAGGAGGAGGACAAGGAGGAGCAGTCGGGAAAGAGGAAAAGGAAATGGAAAAGACCGTGAAAGAGATGTGGAAGGTATGTGACAGCAGAAAGGGTGGAAAGGAAAGGATAAAGGAAACGAGGGAAGGAAAAAGAGCAGCCGAGGTAAAAGTGAAGCGACTCTCTGCGATGACCATTTATTAGCATTGTAAACGGACTCAAATGTGTTTTTGGCTCTTTGCCTCGCCCGTAGAGAAGCAGAAGGGCTGCAAAATAAAAACATGCTTTCGATTATAATAAAGAGGTATGAACGAGAGCTCGTGTAAACAGCCTTCCCTCTGCGTTACCTGCTCCGTGGAGTCAGAAATGAGATCTAGCAGCAGCCTAAACCACCTATCTTCTTGCTCATGTGGTGCATTGTCTGCCTTAACTGGAAAAACAACGCTGTTTGAATTAGGCTTGAGCGTGTGTTTCGCGGGATGTGATAGAAAGAGTGGCGGCTGTTTTATCCCCGCCTTGCGCAGAAGTAGAAATCCATTTCGGGCTGCGATGTATGACAGAAAATTGGAGAAAATCGCTTTGCAAACGAGATTGGTTTTGGCTTCGGTGTAAGTGCAGACGAGTGAAAAATCCACACGCATGCAGACGCACGTGTGCACGCTCGATGTCTTCTGCTTTGTTTTTAACACTCACACATAAACACACACACACACACACACACTTCCTGCTGCAGCACCTCGATATCTGTTGTCATTGGCTGCGTTCAATTTGACTGTCGGGGTGAAGGATATCTTTGCTGAACCTCTAACCGTTCACCATGGTGTCAGACAAGATGGATTTTTCTTCATGGTGTCTTGTTTGTGTGTGTCTTATTTGTATCTGTGTGCACAGAGTGTGAGTGTGTGTGTATTCCCATGGTACGGTATATACACGCAAACTGTATATACGACGCATACACCTCACATTGACAGTGTCCACCCTTTTAACTCTTAACACGAGGCACAGGAAGCTTCTCTGTGGTAAGACCTTCAATTTCTGCTCTGATGACTGTTTGCTTTCGGAGGTTTTTGCACTCACACTAACACGCACGCGCGCACACATTCGTGGAGTGAGGTGAAAGGTCGAGTCGTGCTCGCAGACGGTGTTGTATAGCCTCTGCTTCGCCATCATTCAGGCGCTGGCATGTAGCCATTAATTATGCTTAAGTAGCAGGCCCGTATGCTTAGCGCCAGAAAGAAGATTAACAATGAGGAGAGTTCAGCCTTCAGGGGTCCCTGAAATAGAGGCTGACTGCTGAAAGGGAGAAGGCTTTAATATTTAGTGTAAAGTGGAATTTTTCAGTCATTTCAGTCACCACAGCTAGAGGCTAACCTTCTGAAACCCGAAGCAAAGGAGAAAACAAAAGTACCCTAAACATGCATTCTTTGTGGCTGCCAGCAGGGGGCGACTCCTCCTGGTTGCAAAAAGAAGTCTGAGTGTATTGAAGTGTAATAGAAATTTAGTTCTCATTTGATTTATGATGGCAGTAAATACTTTCCTGAGGAATTTATGGTCCCAGTCAGTATTTTTAATGCTACAATTACACTAGAGAAAACGGTGGTTGGAGATCAAAATTATTGCAACCATGTATCATGGACTTGCAATCTCATTGCCTTTGAAATTGTTGCTTCAAAGAAGGGAACCAAGCCTGCCACCGCTCGACTTGAGTGAGGTGGAGTTGACAATTACATGCAATCTCCTTGTGGCAACACAGCGATTAACTGTGATAAATCTGCAAAGATTTGCTGTCTGTTGCGACACTGTTGCCGTCTGCATACACGGAAATTCACGTTAATTACTTCAATTGAGAGTAAAGCCAGAACCTTGTGAATGCGAAACACAAACAGTGATGTATTTGTTGCAGGACAGTGACACAGGCACTCAGAAACCTCCCCTCTAGCAAAGAGACGTTGCAGGTGAGTTGCGCAGACCGACTCAGATTGCTTACAACATGTTGGCAGTCTGTCTGCACTTATAAATTAGACAGCAGTTACGTGCTAACCTTTGCCTGAGGGCGACTGCAGTCAGTCCGAGTCGATTGCCTCCCAGCGGGTGACCTTTGCAGTGGCCTTGTGTTTGAAAGCGATCGCTCAGAGGTTGAGCATTTTTCCTGGTCACAGGGAGGTTGTCTTATCTCCAAGTATCTGTAAGTTTAAAATCAGTGTCATGTTTTTTTTGTCATAATAAAAATAGTAAAGAACTGTAAATTAGTCACTGCCTGCTTTAGGAATTCATTTATTATTATATTACGGGCCTATATCGATACTTTAAATAACATTTTGGCACTTTGCCGACACCAATAATGATTTTGTTTCTGTTTTTTTACATAAACCTAACTTTTTATAGTCTTCCAGCTTTTTCTAAAAGCCCTCTATGATACCTGCTAACTCTCAAACAAACTGGCAAACACTGGCCACTGATATCTGTAAATGTTCTCCCATTCAGGGATCGGCTGATATCAGTCAACAAGGCAAATTCTAATGTGTGGTGCATACCCGATAACCTAAAATGCTAATGGCCATCTGTGGTCCTTATTGACGATGTTGAAAAGTCCCCTTTAGAGCCACATATCACCTCTCAAAATCAATATTATCCTCTGAAACATAATGTCATATAAGCTCCAGTCATTACCCCGTGATGTAGATTATGAAGGTCTTTATTCACAAGGCAGATGTTTATTTTTAGAAGCACGAGTTAGCTGAGCAGACCTGGAGCTCTAGTTGAATTTAAAGTGGTGTAATTGTCTGAAAAGCCCGTATAAGCAGTCCAGGAAGGTTAGTTTCCTCCTGCATTTTCTGAGCCCTCTCCTCTGAGCTTTAGTGCTTCTTAAAGAGAAAAATATAACATTAACTAAATCATTGAGATTATTTCTTCCTCCAGAGCAGCCCTGCCTCAGAGAAACGCACCAAACCCAAACACTGCAACAGCTGCTTTTACTGATTCAGACACTTTTGGGACTTATTAGCGAAATCAGCTTCTGTAGTGTTTGCCTTCACACGCTACAGATTCTTCACAAAGACCTCAAATAAGGAGTATTTCAAGGTTTATATGAGCACGATATCCACGCATTCCACTGCTGTACGCCTCCGGACACCAAGCAGCTAACCTGTGTTCAGTACTGTCCTCTGGTGCACTGTCCCGGTCCAGCCAGGCGACCCAGCCACGCCTCAGCCCCAGGTTTGACACCACCCTCTCTGGCTCCTCTCTCCAGGTATGAGTGCTCTGCAGTTGCAGAACCTGGCCACTTTAGCGGCGGCAGCGGCGGCGGCCCAAAACTCAGCCAGCCCCTCCACCGCAAACCCCCTGTCCTCCAACGCCGCCTCCCTGGGAGCGTTGGCCAGCCCAGGTAACGCCGCAGCCACTCAGGTTGGGGGGTCCAGCGCCGGGGGAGGGTGGAGGGCCCAACGCCTGCCTACGTCCTCCGCTCTCCATCGTTACCATTACCACTGTTGTCGTCCCATGACCCCTGCCGCATCGTCACCGAAACCACCATTGCCGAAACATCTTCATTGTTCAGACCCCCGTCAGTGTTGTTGACCTTCTTTCTGGCACGTTCCCATGGTGTGTGTATCCACCTTCATTTCAAGAGAGAAACCATGCTGTTGTTTATGCGCCACCTACCTACCTCACTTCCCCGCCATGTCGCCCGACAGCCATGCCATCCTGTGAAACACATGCGCTGTATATGTGTGTGCGCATGTCTGTGCGTTTCGTGCTTAAATGTTCCTGTCAGGTTCAGACCTGTGTGTGTGTGTCTGTGTCTGTGTGAGTGTGTTTTTTTTTTCTGCCCTATTTTTAGTGATTTCTTTGTTTGTGCCTCACCTCACCAGCTCTGGAGACCCATGTAGAAACTTTAGAGCAGCAGACTTGGGTTTCCTCCCTGTGGATGGCGTTTGTTTGCACCTCTGTGCGTGTTTGTGCTGTTTCTGTGCTCGTAGCCGTGGTTTTAAAAAAACCACCCGAACCCGGCTGAGGTTAAATATCATCACTTTCAGATCCCCCTCCTACCTGTTCTTCCCACAGTGCCCCATCCTCGCTCTCACACTCGCTCCCTCCTCATCCTCTCCTCTCCTTGTGTTCCCTCTCGTTGCCCTTGTCTATTCCTGCTGCCCTGCTTTTGACAAGCTCCCTGTTTCTGCTCCGTCATCCTCCCCTTTCATGTCGGCTCGGCCTCGCTCCAGCAGCCATGGTTTTGCTGTCTCTTTTGGTGCGCACTCCCAACAGAGCATGAATATGAAAAACCACCCCACACACACACACACACACACACACACTTACACGCATACACTCCCTCGTCTTCTTCCTCCTTAACGCTTGCACCTCTTCATCCCACTTCCTGCCTTCACCAAGCTGCTTGGCGGGAATGCCCGTTCTTGACTCATTCTCGCCATACTTCTCCTTTATCCCCGCCTGTGTCCCCCCCCCCTCTCCTCTCTCTCTCTTTCTGACTCTGAATGTCAGTCCAACCTTGAATAGTACACGCTCAGGTTGAGCTACTCTTTGTGAATGAGTGGCGCTATACTGCATGAAACTGAAAACGTCATGCCAGTTTTGATAAATATAGACAGTTCTGCATGGAGACAGGCCATGTGCTGACATAATGCACCCTTTGCCACACCATTTCTTAACATATTTAGCGGCAATCCTGCTTTGTTGGCATCGCTTTGATGAGACCAAGGGTAAATTAATGTTTGTGGGGTTTTTTTTTTTTTTGTCTTAAACAGAATGAAGTTGAAACCTTTGTGCACCATATTTTCCCTCCCCCCTCCCCATCCTACCTGTCCGCCACTGACATGTACGCCACACATTTCACATCAGTGTGTGTTCAGGTGTATGTGTGCGTGAGTTTGCGTCCACTGTGTTCAGTTCATTCGTCGCCTGTTGGGTGTTTTGTGTGTTTCGGCGACAGCCGATTTAAAACCAGGAAAAGTCTTTTAACGATAATCTACATTACGCAGGTTTGACTATTATATACATTCTGTGCATATGTGTGCTTCTTTGGATTGTCCTTGTGTTTTATGTAATGCTCTTACAGCATTACCTCAATTACAGCAAACCTCCAGTATACTTGCTTTTATGTAAGGCATATCATGCGGAATTCTGTTATCATCTCCATACAGTTTTATGAATTACTATTTTTAAGGTCAAGGTGCCAATGTTTGTTTAGTAAGGGTTAATTAAAGGTGCCACTTGTAGCACATTTAAGCATCAGTGCAACATCAGATCAACTGTTAAAGATTCATAAAGGAACGGTGCAACTGTGAGGAGAATTGGTTTTATTAAGATCCTTTCTCCCTTGAACCCCCCAGTGCGTCTCGTCGGAGAGATGCTCCCCTTTCTCCGTTCACACAGGCTGAACTCAAGAGTTAAACAAATTGCGAAGTGATTCCTCCGTCGGCCTCTCTGCCCTCACCTTTTGCCAGACGCTCACAAAGCTTTTTGTCCGTCTGCACGGGACGCAAAGAGTCTGATGTTGAGAGAAAATTTGCAAGTTGGTAAAGAGAAACGCACAGAAACCAATGCACACCCAGAGTTGCATTAATCTTAATTCCTCTAAAAAAAAGAAAAGGACAGTCAAGTCCGGCCCACTCTGTTTGAATGAATGCTCAAAAAAAAAAAATGATGAGCATGTACTTGGTCTTGCTTCTTACTTGATGCACCACCTTCAAAACTGTTGACTCTTCAACTGAAAGCTGCAGGATCAGCGCTCCAGTGATCCTCCACAAGAAACTGGTGTCAGTTTGAAACATAATGTTCAGTCTTTGCAGAAGTTTAAGGTTACAGAGCACGCGGTGCACGTGGGTATGGTGACCAGTAGGGAAGGGTGACTCTTTAAGTGGACTGCAAAGCATTTTCATCCCTCGACGCTTCACCAAATGATGGCTGTAAAGGAAGGCTGTCATCATGAAGACGGTGCAGGTTAACATTTCACGGGGAAGCTGCGAATCACCGCAAAGTCAAAAGTCATACAAGTTTCACTGAAGTGGGATGGAAACTACCAAACGGATAAAGAAACAGAGCCAAAAGAAAGAGTGAGAGTAGGCCTCAGCTTTAGTAACGTGTCATACATTTAGTTTGTTGGGAAGAGATTTGAAAATAGATTTCTGGACATGCCTGAGAAGATGACTTTGAATGGGACCTCTGCCATATTTAAATGTTCAAACTTTCAGAACATACTTTATGCAGTCCATGTCTAGAAGTGGTAAATGTTTGGACTAAAGCGGTGTTACCAAGAATGAGATCACTGTGATGCAACTTGCTACCAAGTTTTTAATAAATCGAACCGTGTAGACATCCTGAGTCATCTGCCAGCTGCCCGTGCTGTTTGTAGCACATCTCTCTCCAAATTTATCACTGCCTGTGATAAATGCACCCAAAAGCTGATGCTAATTTGCTACAATGGAGCACTTACTGTGCGCTTTCTATTAAGGCCAAGTTGGGTAAAAACCTCCACACAAGAAACCTTGTTGTTTTTCTCTCTATATATGTTTATGTAACACTTCCACTTCTTTTGTCTCCTACTCTCCCTCTTCACCTCTGTCCTTATCCCTCCTTTTTATTTTCACTCTGTTCATCCTGCTCTCTCCCTCCTCTCCCTCCTCCTCTTCTCCCAGCAGCGGGTACCACAGCCAGCTCCAACGCCGGCGCCATGAACTCTCTGACCTCTCTGGGCACCCTGCAGGGCCTGGCAGGAGCAACTGTGGGCCTGAACAACATTAATGCACTAGCAGGTAGCGTTAACAGTGAGTATTCACCCTGCCATCAGCCACTCCACCTCCACCTCCTGTCATACACAAGCAACGGCTGCATCACTACCGCAAGCCTGTGAGTCAATGCAGAGAGACGCCGTTACAGCTGTTGGGGGTTTGACTCATTTGGGTTTTTGATAGCTTTGAATGATTCACGCCAGCGTTACTCTCAACCAAACTTTACATTTAAATCTGTTGAAGCCAATTTGTTGTGAAAGAATTTTCTAGTAGAACGGGGGGGGGATACATGCCAAAAAAAAAAATCTATATTTAATCTCACCGAAGGATGCCTGAGTATATCAAAAATCCATACATTTGTCCAACTCTAATGTGAACAGCTATTCCTAAGTATACCTATCAGAAATGTTAAAACGGGCTATCGCCACGCGCCACTGGCTTTCTTCTAAAACAGAAAAAAAGGCAGCGAGACGCTCCGGTGCTCCCGCTTTGGGCGAAATTCACGGAGTTCGGTTCCTCCTGTCGTCTCTCTGTGTCTCAGTTTGACTTGGAATTAAAAAAAAAAGAAAAAAGATCCGTACTCTCTTAAAAACAGCTTACTGCACAGAATCATCTGGCAACAGATATTTCATCCATCCCTCCATCCATCCCTCCATCCATCCGCTTCCTGGTTGTGTCCCGGGTTGTGCTTGCCGTAAGAGTGCTGGTGTGCCGTCCCGGCGTCGTTGGCGTGCTGCTCGTCGCCTAACAAGGCTGTCGCCGTGCAGTTGTTTCACACTGAGTGGTCTTGTTGTGTCACTGTTGTGTTTTCTGTTATTTCTACACAGGGGGGTTTGGACAAGTTGCATGTGTGGCAAAAGGCCAAAATTTTAATTTTTCTTTTGGTAAACTGTAAAAGTTGCAGTTTTACTGCTGTAAACACAAATATTTTCCCTTTCGTGCCAAAAATACAAACGTTAGTTATGTTGTGTTAGATTTTAACGCAAAAAAGAAAAAATTAATCCCGTGGGTTTTTTTTGTTACTATGCTATCAAGTACAATATTTGATCAATTTGTTGCACAAGAAGCACCAAAAATAAAAACCAAAATAATTTTTTTTTTTTACACCAAATGAACACAAAAGTTTAATTTCCTGCCAAAACAGTAGCACAGCTGGGTAGCTCGTTAATTCAGTCTAAGATTTAATGAGTTACTCGGTTCGATCCAGAGCACATACACATTTCATGCCGCGTGTGGATTGCTATCCGCCGCGCAGCCAGTGTGGTTGGTGTACTGGCATCTCCCGAGCTGTGTGGTGTGTGTCCTGCCTTTGACCTCTGGGGGAGACGGGGCTGGGATCTTAATCAGAGCTGTTATGACAGCAGAGATCCTGTACAACCAGCCTCTTCCACCACATTATTCTCCTCTGACCTTTCCCGCTCCTCGTTTGGACTGGCTGTATCCGCTGTGTAAATCATATACGCGTCTGCTCGAGCGCACGCAGGTACAGAAACTCAGAACATGTCTAAACACACACACACACACACACACGCCCATCCCTTCGAGCCAAATGGGTCGCTTTCATTTTGCATCCTATTTTGTCCTCACTAACCCTTCCCTCCTCTTAGCGCCCCCTGCGCATCCTTCCACCCACCACCACCACCAGCCACCCTCATTTAAACACATCTAGGCCTTAATTGAATTGCAAAGGTCACTGGTGCAATTATTCCTGAATAAATGAGTGACCTATAATCCAGAGCGCTGCGGTGATAATTTATTTCACTGTGTCTGACGGTGAGGCGACAGGACGCCGAGCCGGTGTCAGACCCCCTCTGACAAGTTGCCCTCCGTTGTGATATTAAGCCGTTACAAGCAGCTAATGAGTGTTACTGCTGTGTTCCTTCACTTTAAAATCGCCACCCTCCCCTCCCTACCCTTTGCGCTCCACGTGGCTGTCTTCACGCCTAAAGAGAGACGTCATGAGCAGGAAAAGCACGGATAATCGCACCCCGGTATTTGTTTCTCGTAGCTGTTCTGAATGTAGAGAACGAGGAGTCTTTGCCTTGAACGGCAGCTCGTGAAGATGGGAAGCCGTTGGTTTGCAAAGCGCGTTTTCACTCTATCCTGTTTTTCTTTTTTGGTGTTTTCTCGACACTGCTGTGGTCTCTGAGTGTGTTTCTGTGTGCGCATGCCGCGCTGCATGCTTTTTACTCTGAGATACCCATGCAGCTCTGGCTGTCATCAGCTTCCTTCATACTTTGTGTTTAAATCAATCCTCTGTGTGTCCCGTGTTCTTATGTGTGAGCTGTTGTCCTTTGCGTTTTGTAGACACAGTATCGACTTGTCCTGACTTGTGTGTGTGTGTGTGTGTGTGTGTGTGTGTGTGTGTGTCGACGTGAGTGTAAATTACAGTACGGTCTGTGTAACTGTCTGTGTTTGTGCGTGTGTGATGTGTCTGTGTACGTTTCTGTGTGTGTGCGTGTCAGTGTGTGTATGTGTGGTTAAAAACACAACCTTCAGTGGGAGCGCTAATGAGTAAGTGCACTCTTCTTTCTTTATTGTTGGGTTTTATGTAAAGTTGCTCAAATGCTCTCAGGTATGGCGGCTCTAAACGGAGGCCTGGGCGGCGCAGGGCTTACCAACGGGACGGCGGGCACCATGGACGCGCTGACGCAGGCCTACTCAGGGATCCAGCAGTACGCCGCCGCAGCGCTGCCCACCCTCTACAGCCAGTCCCTGCTGCAGCAGCAAGGGGCTGCCGGCAGCCAGAAAGAGGGTCAGTAGCCTGAGGCTGTATGTCTGCACATCAGTGCTGCTCAGTGGGAGTTAGATTTGAGAGTGTTTACAGCAGCAACTTTTCCCCCCCAAACATGCATTTCCTCCAGGATTTGCTCTTCAGAAAAGCAAACATTTAAACTGAACACAGAAGCCAGCTGTGGGCACTGTGGCAAAGTTAGAGTAGCACGGTGCTACTTTGTATCAAGCAATAAAAATGTAAGTGTACATATAGAATGCATTTTAATATTAAAAAGTAAACCGATACATTCAGATAAATCTATTAAAAAAAAGTGAGTCCTCACCTCTTAACATCAAATTCCTTGCTTTATATCTGGAGCAAATCCATTTTATCTCCATTATTTGCCTCATAATAACTCATGTTACATTGTTTCAGTGGCAGAAAAAGTAGTGCTTAATCAGACTTCTCTTGGATTCCGATCAATACTTTTATTACACCGTCTGAGAGAGAAAATGTAAAAATTGGTCAGTCTGCACATCAGCGCTGCTGCAAAGTGCCGCCTACGTACAGAACCTGGCAGCTGAAGTTAAATTTACCCAAAAGCTTTAGACAACAGCGCTGAATACAAACCAGATGATGAAATGTCTAGTAAAACAAATAGAGCCACATACTGTTTGTTTGTGCACTTCTCATCTCTGCTTGCAGCAAAGATAAATTTGTAAAGAAGCTGTCTTTCTTTGACAGTCCATCCAGGAGTTCAAAACCCTTCAGGGAGAACAAAGATGTGCCAAATACTGGGCTCCCTTGCTGCTTCATTTAGCTGTGGAGAGCATATTAAATGATTCTGAGAGATCTGACCTATTAGAATTATTAGAATGTGTGATAGAGGCTGGGTAGGAGGGCACCCTATGACCCCTCTTAAGAGAGACTACATGCGGCTGAAAGAATGAATAAATCAGAAGCAAAAGAATAGGGAAGTACTTTTGTTTGCAGCGAACCAAAATATAATTATTAGATGAAAACCAAAAGCTTTCATCTGCGTTGTAGTTTCAATACAATTGCAGAATGCTGTTTAAATTCAATAACAAACCCAAGGTCAACGAAAGCAGCGTGCTTGAGCCCAGTTCCTATGACGACAGCCACAATCTCCCTCTCCCACAGGTTTGCTTAAATGGAAAAAACGACTCTGACCTTATATCTGCTCTGCATATCATCCTCCCCTCCCCCACCCCAGGTCCCGAAGGTGCCAACCTGTTCATCTACCACCTGCCCCAGGAGTTTGGAGACCAGGACATACTGCAGATGTTCATGCCTTTCGGAAATGTGGTCTCTGCCAAAGTCTTCATCGACAAACAGACAAACCTTAGCAAGTGCTTCGGTACGGCGGTGATACAAGCGGCGGTGTGAGCTTCCTAAAAAAAAAAAAAAAAGGAAACCCGCACGAATGCCTGAATTTACTCCTTTTTCATGAGTGGTTGTGTCATAAATCTGGAGTGTTTGAAGGATACAGTCCTCAAAGCTGAAAGAGATGAAGGTCTGACTGTGCAGAAAAGATGGCTGTAGATATGGAAGTGCCTTAAACCTGCATTCCTTCTAATAGCCAGCAGGGGCTGCCTCCACTAGCTCCAAAAAAGTATATAATAATGTATATAGACATTAGTAGGAACACTGAAATACTTCTTGCTTCATGTACGACCTAAGTAAACACTTAACAAACCGGTCACAACACAAAGAAAGCAGTGGGTAAGATGCCAAATTCAAGGCTTCAAAACAGGAATTAACGAGCCCGTGGCTGCATCCATCTTTTATATACAGTCTATGAGTCTGGCAGACTTGAGTGCTGTATCCATGCTATATATAAAGTTTTGTCTTGATGAATTTTAGACTTGTGAGCAGCATTCAGCTCAACATTTAAGTTGTAATTACAAGTGAAGCAGTGATTGTTCTAAGATATATCTGGCTGACCAACACAGTGCAGAGGTGCTTGAAATAGCAGACAATTAGGAAGCCTAATACTTATCAAAAATATACAATTTGTAAAGTTTAGAGTCTGTTCCAACTCTAGCATCCATCCAATATGACACAAATGTGGTAAGAGACAGTGCTGCTAAAAACAGTGATGAGTTCCGGCTCTGATAATCAACTCATAAAGTCTAAAATTATCAAGTTTACCACTTTGAAGCTGTCCTCCGATGGCCAGTTTCCAAAACATGTCTGCGCCATTAACAAGATTTATTTGAAGTACCATAGATTTAGAACAGATTTACATGAAACGTGTGATGAATGTGTTTTATTTTAAAATGAGTTGACAAATCAGTGCAACTGAAAAGATAAAGAAGAGCCGTCTTCTCTGATGGACTCACCAGCATGTTTCCAAACTTGACAAAATACAAATAAAACTAATTAATAATTTAGCTAGTATATTGTTCTTTTTTACTAAATGTGTGTTTTACTTAGATGCAACTCCCAGCAACAATGGCTTTGTTGTCAAATTGTTGCTAGTTTCTTGTTGCCGAGTGGTAGCTAACATAGCTAGTTACACTGTGTTTACTTAAAAGATAACGTGCTATTAAGTTCTACCCGTCCATTCTCGCTCCCGAGGCATAAAATGCTGACAGTTTCTTACATTGTTTCCATATCGCTGCAGCAGTATTGGAGACTGAGAGGAACCACCTAGACCCCAGTCTCACAGATCTAGAGACCAGTCTGCATCCTACTGGCAGCCACCAGTCGCTAGTGGAAAATATGTATTCCTCATCTGGTTAGCAAGTGGTTGCTGGAGGTTGCTTGCAGTTGCTAGGTGGTTGGAAAGTACCTGGTGCTGCACCAAAAACCTTGCAATTGCTTTGATTTCTGTGAGGTTCCCACAGTAGCCTGAAGTTTGGATGGAAGGTGCCAATTTGTCTGCAAACACAGGCCAACTACTCACCGAGCAAATGGTTGCTTTCAAAGTAAAAGCTGTGCCTTATGACAACATGTTTCAAAATGTACAGCTTTTACTTTGAAGATGAACATTTTCCGTTTGTGATTTGCGCCACACTTTTTTTACCACCACTTAGAAAGCAGTTAGCAAGTGTTTGCAGACATCATCCCATCTATGGGCAGCCAAAGCAACCACAAGGGGGTTTTTTGGTGCAGCACCCTCTTTGCGACCAATTTCATCTAGCAACAGTCCCATGGAGGACTCCCTGTTACCTGCCATTGTTTTAAAAGCCTTCTCTTTGCTATTTTAATACCAGTTCTTCTCAGTGGATCTTCTGACCAACCGTCCACTTTTCTCTTGCGTCCTCGCAGGCTTCGTCAGCTACGACAATCCAGTGTCGGCACAGGCAGCCATCCAGGCCATGAACGGCTTCCAGATTGGCATGAAGCGGCTGAAGGTGCAGCTGAAGCGCTCCAAGAACGACAGCAAACCGTACTGATCTTAGCACTAGGGTCTATCTGCTCCCCATGTTAGCACTGCTAGGGTAAGTCCCCCCACAGAAAAAAAAAAACCAATGAAAATGAAAAGAAAAAAAACAGCAAACCGAGCCACGACCTCTCTACACAGGAACTCGGGGGTGAGGGTGAGGGTGGGGTTGAAGGGAGGAGATGTGGGAGGGAAGGGGAGACGACCTACAACCACCCTGAGGGAGACACACCTTGGTTTTTTAATTTTTTGTTTGTTTTATTTTTTTCTTGTTTTTCTTGCTTTTTTGGAGATTCTTATGTTAACTTTCAAGTATTATTATTTATTACAGTTTATTTTTTTTGACACACATGAACGCTTCCATTACCACCATTATTTTGTGCAATTTTTTTCCTTTTTTTAATAATGGAAGGAAGTAGCTTTTTTTTAGCTGGGTACCTTTTTTTTTTTTTAGATTTTTGTTTCACAGTTATTTACATTTTTTCTCAGTGATTATTTATACATTTTTCAGGACAGTCAGAACATATGTAAAGACAAAGGAGCCATGAAGATTTTTAATTTTTTTTTCCTCTCTCTCTCTCTCTCATTACGAACCCAAGACCTGGTGAAGGGTTCATTATTACTTTTAAAAAAAAAATTTTTTTGACGCGCACGCCGATATGCACATTCGACCTTTGACCTCCGCGGTGTTGGTTGCAGGCCGCCGCTGCTTCTCCAAAACCCCTCTACGCCTGCTGGCAACCCGGGAGCAAAGGCTGCAAAACTTTAGTGGCCTCTTTTACAGTATAGTCAGTGGTGACATCAACCTGCCGTACA
Organism: Pterophyllum scalare; assembly: GCA_024447675.2. Lineage (NCBI taxonomy): Eukaryota > Metazoa > Chordata > Actinopteri > Cichliformes > Cichlidae > Pterophyllum > Pterophyllum scalare. The sequence goes on from JAMQGT020011279.1 coordinate 216,185, forward strand.
GTTCCAGTCTACCACCACAGGAAGGAAAACAAACACGCATACTCCAGCTTTTATTTATGTGAAAATTTAAAAAAAAAAAAGACTTTTTTTTTTATTTCTCAAAGGTTAAAATGAATAATTAGTAACTACTTCTACTTCTGGGTCAGATCACATTGGTCTTTGTTGTGAAAACGATATTACAGCATGTTTAACATTTTCAAAATATCATCCAGAATTTGATGAAGGCTATAATAATACTACTACTACTAATAAAAGAGTTTATGGGTTAAGGGGGTAAACTGAAAATACTTGATGTTTGTTTGAAAGATTTAAAAAAAAAAATAATTCAAAGTACAGAAAGCCACAGGCCTGTAAATTTTATTTGTAAAAAAAGCAGTTCTATTTTTATACAACATTTTTACTGCCTCAGATTTAAAAGAGAAAAAAAAGGATTTTATTTATTGCCTATCGTTAAGTTATTGGACTCCTATAAAGTATACAGCATCATTAAAGTAGACCCTTGTGGAGAAGTCTTGTGGAATTGGGTTCTCCGGTGTTTTGTTTTTTTTAATGTTTTTCCAGTGCAGAAACCACAGTCACGACACATTTCGCCGCCATTCGAAGCCCCTCCCACCACCTGTGTCGTATATTCTCTCTCACACACACACACACACACACACTTCTCTGTGCTGTTCATCCATCCCTCCATCCATCTCTCTCTCTCTTATTACCACTCTCTCCCTCTCTCCATCCATAGTGGGACTACTTCTTCACTTGTCGAATTTCAACCTTTTTCCTTGCGTTATTTTTTTTTCATTTTTAGATTTTTTTTTAATTTTTTGTTTGTTTTGAGTGTTTTTTGTTTGTTTGTAGCTCCTCCCACCCCCACCTTTACAAAGATTTAAAAGCAAAAAGGAATGAGTTAAAAGACCCCCCCCCCCCAACCCTTCCTGTCTTAAAAAAAACGATTTCTCCCAAATGAACATCCATCTGGGATCTGATGGATAACGCTTTGGGTGCTCCTTTGTTTTTTGTGTACGTGTGAATGAGTGAATGTGCATTGTTGCTTGTTAGTATACACACTTATACCATTAATATCATTTTATATTACAAAAAAATAGAATTTAAAGCTAAAATGAAACCAGTGAGTGCTGTTCCTGTTCTGCTGTTTTGCATTGTTGTTTGTTTGTTGTTGTTTGTTGTTGTTGTTGTTGTTGTTTCTCCTTGATTTTTTTACATAAAAAAATGCTGTAGTGGTGTGGTGCTCTGGCTCTCCGTGTGTAACTCTCTCCTCTCCCCTCTTTTTCTTTCCCCCTTTTAGAACAACCCATCTCCATGCCTGTTAGCTCATCGTTTGCCTAGCATGTCTCCGTGGTGTCGAAAAACAAAACAAAAACAAAAAAAATTCCCACCAAAAAAAAAAAAAAGTGTCATCGTCCTCCTCCTCCTCCCCCGTCATTGTTTTTTCTGATGTCTTTTCCGAGCTCACCTGATCATAACCTGGTTCTCCGCCGCCGCCTACTGACCTTTTGAACTTTGAACTTTTATCTTTTTTTTTTGGACTTTGGTTTTTATGATTTTTCTTTTCATTTTTTTTTTCATTTTTTTATTTTTGGTCTTTTTTTTTATATGTTTTTTGTTCTTTTGCATGTGACCTCATTTGGATCTGTTTTCCGGGAGGGTTTCAGGGAGGGAGGGCGGCGATAAGGGAGGTGTGGGTAAGAAAACGAATCAATGTGAACAACGACAACGAAACAAACGAAAAAAAAGCTGCATTCGTACGAAAAAAAAAAAAAAGAGACTGAGATTTTTATGGATAAACAAATGTTCCTTATTTTTCTTTTGAGAAAAAACAACAACCTGTGGCAAAGTGATTTCCATACAGTATGTTTTTTTGGGGGTTTTTTGCATTTTTTTGTTGCTTCTTCTTTATTATGTCAGTTATTTTACCTTCCTTTTTTTTTTTTCTTCATTTAAAGTAAACTTGAAAGTTCACAACAGGAATTGGCGCGTCTTCTTGCTTCTGGTGCCGATGGGGAGAAGAAAAAAAAACAAACAAACAAAAAAACCAAAAAAAAAACCAGAGGAGCGCGGGCCAGAAGCAGTACGCGCCAGTTTCTCTGAGAAATAAGACTACTTCCAAACAGTTTTGAATAAAAACTGTCTGATCAATATTAGACTCTCTCAGAGCTCTCTAATGGTTTTTACATTTTTCAGGCAGTGTAAAGTTTTTTGATAAGGCCATTTTAAGTGGCTCTGTTTCTCATTCAAAGTCTATATATAAAACCACTTTTTTCTAGAGTAGTTTAAAGGTAAAAATAAAAAAAAGACATTTGCCCTGTTTGGGGGAGAAATGCTACCTACTTGTGTCACCTTTTGCTGAACTGACTCACAGATAGACAATCCGTGGTTTAAATGCACATGATGAAATGACCTATATTTTCTACTGTTTAAATGTATAGAGGAAAAAAAAAACTAAGATACCTGTAACCCGCGTTAACGTCGGTGCTTCTCGTGAGTTTAGTTGTGGTTTCATCACAAGTCTAACGGTCTTAAATGTCTCATGTTTTTCAAGAGAAGACTAAAAAATCAGTTTACTTGAACAATAGACAAAGCCTTTCATATTACTATAATAGTTACTTTGTTTTTTATTATAATTTTCTTCTTTTTTTTAAAGGAGTCCCTATTTGCTAAATTTCTTGTTGGTTAATTACCTATATAAAATTCCTAAAAATATATATAAATATATAAATATATATATATATATAAATATATATATATATATAATGTCAGCTTGTGAAGCATCAATGTCATTATTATTTTATTTCTCTCGTGGGAAACAATATTTAGATGTGTTTTGTTGTTCAGCAAAATGTCTTATAAAGAAAAAAAGACAAAATCAGTGGAGTTTAGTGCCAAATTCTGAAAGGTACTTCCTGCCTAGCGCGTCAGTGTATTTCTTGTGAAATTATTTGATAACATGGGTATTTTATTATAAGTGTTTTGTATGGATCCCTCATATTTAAAATATAGATTTAAAAAAAAGAGTTTGTTAACTTGCTATTCTGTGGTCTTGTTGCCTGAAAATGTCATGTTTGCTTTTTTTTCTTTGTAAAGATGTAAAAAAAACAACAAAAAAACAACAAAAAAAACAACAAAAAAAGTGCCCATGTGTCATATATATATATCTATATACACACACACATGCATACACACACGGACACACACGCACACACTCTCGTGCAGACCTCACGGTTTACTTTGTTATTGTGCATGAGAGCCCCTGAGTGTGAAAGCCTCTACAGCAACCGCTACCGCCCGCCAGCGTGCACATACACACTTTAAACACACACACACACACACACACAAAAGAGTCACGCACTGATATTTTTAGCCATTGTACAGCGGTTTTATTCATCAAAGCCTTACCACAAATCTTTGCACTCCTCTTCTCTCTATATATTCGTATCGCGCACGCAAACACAAACGTCAGGCTTCAGCGTGCGTCGTTTTGATTGTTTTCTTTATCCCACTCGTCGCAGCCAAAAAAAACAAAACACAAAAATCTAGGTGAGAGTCAAACGCAGAGCCTTATTTCTCACAAACTCCTCTCATCCCTTGTGTTGCGTTCAGAACGCCTCGGAGTCGGCGCCGTTCGCCTCAGACGGCGAGGATCATTACTTTTGGTGTATCACCTCAGACGAGCGCGCTCGCTTTTATGATGTAAGCACAGGGCAAGACTCGTTCATCCACAAACGAGCCTCCATCTTTTGAGGAAAAAGCACACACGCCGTCGGCCGGTCAGCAGAGAGAGGCGGGACGGTCCGGAGCGAGTTTTTTTTTTGTTGTTTTTTTTGACTCGTTTGATTTCGCCGCCGAACTTGAACCTTCTGACGTTTCTCTTTCATTTTTTATACAAGTGGTTGTGAGACTTCTCCATGTGTAAGTCTTGTGGTTTAATGGGCCAAAATCATGTTTAGATGCCAAAGTGTGTTATTGACATTCTTCATAGTCGAGCCGTTTACATGGCACAGTGTTGTCAGTCTATTCAACTGCCCCCGTTCCCCCCTCCCTGAAAGCCTAGTTTACGGTCTGCAAAAAAATAAGAAAAAAAAGGCAGCATTATTTTCTACTGAAGCTCACCAGTCGCCTTAACCAGGGAGCGTTGTACCAGTATTACAAGAGGTGTTGTCAGTCAGTGATGTGTGCCAAGTCTAGGTTCACTTTTGTGTGCAGTTAAACCGCCACTTGTCCGCCATTTCGTCCCATCGGCCAAAGCAAAAAGGCCGAAATGGCTCCTCGCAGCAGTGAAGACACAGAGAGAAAGAGATGGAGGCATCCGTCTGAAAGACGCCGCTCTCCGTCTGCTTGTTGTCTCCCAGGCTAACCGGGGTTATTAGAAACAGGGCTATGTGGAGAGACGTCTTATTGGAATAGCGACAGGGGAAATAAAGCGCTTGTCGGTCGGAGAGGGAAGGGTCACGTCCGCAGGTCCGCGCAGGCCAAACAACAAGCCAAGAGCCGGAATGAAGGCGGTACAGCTTTCATTATCCGCTCTCAGAGACCAAACCCGATGCCAAACTTTTTTCTGATCTCATGGAGGGAGGCAAAGAGACTTCTTTTTCCTAAATGCAGTACACACACACACACACACGAGTCGTGCCACAGACAGCCATAACTACCTGTGTGAGAGCCGGACGGGAGGATCCCCGCTCCGAATCAGCGTTGACGGACCAGTTTATTTCTGACCAGCGCGCATTTCACCTCACTCCTGCACAATCCGCAAACGTCACCCGTTAAGTGGAGGCGCGCATCCCAAGAGTCGGGCCCGCCTGTGTCATTTCTACACTCTGACCCCCCCCCTCCCCCCAAAAAAAGTCCATTGTTAAAATTGCCAAATCTCACCAACTTGCACACGAGCCCCGATGTTGCACAGTCTCAGCGTCTTTGTTTCGGTGTCGAAGCACAACAGGGCCGTGGGAACAGAGTTTCTGTCGAGCGGCTCACCTCAGGGGCTGTCATCGCCGATGCTCGTTGTAATCTTTCTATCTTGTCACTGTTCACTTCTCTGTTCTCCTTCTTTCTTAATTATCTTAAGTGCTATTTATCAAACAATGAAATCTGAAAGGAAAAAAAAAATGAACTTGTCGTTTTTTTGCATTATGGCTTATGTCGAGTTTTTTGAGGAAAAATGTTTTGTGTGTTCTCTCTTTCTGTGGCGTAAAAAAAAAAAAAGAGCTCGTTGTCTGTAGAGATTATCCGATTATCTTTTTTTTTCCTTTCTTTTTTTTTCGGGGGGCGGGTGGGTTGTTGTCGTCGTTGCTGTTGTTGATTTTGTTTCTTTTTAATTCTCGAAAAGGTTTTCAAGTAGTTTCAAAGTTATTGTCTTGAGAGAAGCCAAAGTCAATGCATTTCAGTGGATCCTGTAAGCGTGATGTATGTTTGTTTGACAACTCTTGGAAAATCTGTCACTGGATGGGATTTAAAAAGTACAAAAAATGCAGGCTTTCCTATTTCTACAACTGATTGTACTTATGCATTTTGTACCAGTGGAATTTTTTATACTGGAGATTAAAGGATACAACAAAAAAAAAAAAAATCTTAGAAAAAAAAAAAAGCTGTCTGGCCTGGTGGTGTGGCCTGACCCTGACTGGTCCCCGAGTATGATTTCTAGCTGGCATCAAGGAAGTTGGCTTTTGATATAAGATTTTCTAGGAGATCTTTGGCTTTATTTCTTTCACTTCTTTTTCCTCACTTGAGTGTTGTTCTTTCTTTCAACCTTTCTTCCTTACTTTTATTTTTTGTTTCTTTTTTGTCCGAAAAAACAGAGCGTAGGTGAGTGTCAGATCTTTCATTTTTTGCTTTATAAATAGTTCTAGCAAGTTTGTCTATACAACAGCGGTAAGTTTCATTTGACTTCTGTATTGTGCCGTCTACACGATAAGACAATTATAGAAAAAGAAGGAATAGAAATATTTAGTCACCTTCAGTGGATTAATGTATTAGTTTAATAAAGAGATCAACTAATTAGAAGATTTTTGCTTTTAGCTGTTTAGATTTTTCCGGTTTCTCTGTCCTTCTCTGTGAACTAACTGTGTAGCTGAAGCAGTCAGAATTATTTTTGTAAACGTATGTTCTTGTGTGATGCAGTTTTTTGCTTCTGTCTCCTATATTAAACCATTTTTCCTAATACTTGTCTCTCTCTGTGTTGTTATGTTCCAGTGGCTGTCTGATGTTGTACTGTTTCACAACCTCCCCCTGCCATTCTCCCGATTTCTCTCTTTCTCCTCCTCGTCATAGTCTCTCTCTCTCTTCTCTCTCTCTCTGTCTTTTCCCGCTTATGTTCATGTTTTTTTTTGTTTTGTTTTGTTTTGATCACATAGTAAAGTTGACTCCATCCCCAACGACAACTCACTATGCTGTTCTCACTAAACATAGTAAATATACATCGAGGTGTTTGTATGTATATTACTGTGTAGCCCAAGTCGCTGCGTGACAGTTATCAAGTTTTCCAACTCAAAAATGGCAACACGGGATCCTGCGAATCCTGATTTGACCAGGAATGAGCACATTAGCTGGCTGTGGAAAATCCTAATGCACTTTTCCCTGAGCTTAAAAAAAAAAAAGTGGTTTGACATTTTTGGGAAATACACTCGTGCACTTTCTTGGTGAAAGGTTAGGCCTTCTCTTATTTAGGTCTTTGAGAAATATATATCTCCAGATCCATCTAGTCGCAGGGACTTGATGACCTTTAAGATGTTTTCTTTTCGCAGTGTCCGCTGGAAGCCATAAAAAGTTTAACTGAAACTGAGGATTTCTGTGCTGTTACTTCCTATTTTAGGTATGCAAGTGTGACTACATGCAGTGCACTTCCCAGATGGCGTTTTGTCTTCTTTTTATTTAAAGTTAAAGGTCCTCCTGTGGTTGGTTAGCACCATCTTTTCCACATCTCAGCAGGCAGTGTTGATCTGCTTCAGGTCATTGTGGAATGTTTTATGCCAGGCGAACTTTGGCCATGGTGGTCACCATCTTTGCTATACAGTGAGGCAGAAAACTGAAGGATTACTGGCAATAGAGCTAGCTAGCTGACAACGGCAGGCGTTTATCGGGGGGCTGACGCTGCATCGATGTGGTATTGTTTGGTGTATGTGCACATAAATTGCTGCCTTTACTGTAGAAGACTTTACTGTTGAGTGTGGTTACAGCTTCTTTATAGTTCTGGGCGTAGTCAGTGTCAAAGCTTTCAGGCCTGAAAAGTGAAGCCAGCACAGAAGCGTAAGCATAAAACTTCATTCTACTTAATGGCCACCAGGGGCGATACCCGTGACTGCAAACAAAGACCTCCAGTCCTATAGAGGTCTCTAAAAAAGCAGCTTTCTGACTTGAATTCTGAAACACTTCTGCAGAGTTTAAAGTATTTTGTCAGTCTTGGTGTGACATAAAATGGGCATATTGTGTTTCCGACAGGAAGATTAGCCGGGCTGTGCTTATTGGCTAATGACTCGTGATTGGCAAGTCAGTGGCCAGCGAGCATGAGGTCTCACAGTCAGTCTGCCGTTGAAAACGCTGATCACGAAAGAGCGCTTCACATATCAGTGGAGGGTGTTGGGGTAGCTACGTCCATCCTTTCTCTGTCTGTGGTTCTGGGATAATCCTTTTAAAGCTGATACTTTGTTGCTAGCAGATGTTCCAGGCATCAGTCGCCTAGATAACCATCTAATATATTGACTACACTTGGTCGTCACTTCAGCCGCTCGCCCCAGAATTCAGAACAGTTTAACTCTGGTCCCGTCCACGTTGTGTTGCTAGCGGTTATTCCACACTCTGCCCCACAACAGGCATCAAATGCTAACAAACACTTTCAGCTGGATATAAATATTACAGGATTATTTTAGTCAGCTGTTAGAAACAATGTGAAAATGCTTCGACCTAATTTGGTGAGTCAGATTAAAAATGGCAGCTTTAAGGCATTTTTTTGTGAACCGAATTGGCAGTGTGGGTTGTGTTTTCTCCTCCGGTGTAGACAGGATTTAACTGCACTCCGTCTCTATTCAGATAAACATCAGACAGCCAGTGAAGCTTCCAGCCCCCCACTTGCAGCCATTTGTCCTTTTACACTTTGCTTTTTGCACAGATTAAAGATTAATTATGTTGGTAAGTTTTAGAAGCTGCTAGCTGTCCTAATATCGCTTCATTTAATTCTTGCCAAGAAATCAGATGAGTGTATTTCCTAAAATGCTGAATTATAAATTGCTTGAGTCAAAAGCCATCTCTGCTAACTTTAATCCCACCGAGGACTGCTATTTGACATTTTTCTCAGCTTTTGAGTTAAAACCTGAATTGGTAAGCGGGCGGGCCCTGATCGGGGAAAGGCTAACTGTTAGCCACTGTGAACGTTCCCTCATCAGGGATCGGCCCACGCAGTCCTACTTCCTGTGCTGTCCGCTGTCCTGGGCGAGGCCTGTCCACTGTATGTCCACTCTTTGTCCAATCCACTCCCGTGCTGTCTCACCGTCACAACTGCATCCCCAGTAGAGAGGAAAGAGAAGTCAAAGGTCAAAGTTTTCACCTTTCACTCACAGATACCAAGAAGGGGTTTTTGACGTGTTTGGTGAAGAGAAACAAAAGAAACGTGGTACTTCTGCGCCGATCATCAAAGGTTACTTCAGAGGAATGACCAAAGCTGCAGTCTTCAGAAATGGGAAGACCTGGAACACACTTGTTGCCTTTAAAAGCATAAACACAGACTTTTAAAATTGCTCTAATAACTGAGGCAAACTGCTGATCCCCTCACTTCAAAGTAGCTCTTTAAACCAAAGCTGCGACCTGCAAAACTCTAATTTCTTCCTTTTTTTAGAACTTCATATCACAAATATTCACATAGCTGTTACATTATGTGCTCTCTGGCACATTTTGGCATCTTATCCTTTCATCACTGCACCAGTCCACCTGGTCTGTTATTAAATATTGATTGTGAGGTCCAAGCACAGCATACAATAAAGTACCCTCAGCCTGTGGATCCTACCCTTGGATAGATAATATTACACCTCTGTTATTGTCAACGTGCCATTCAACAGAATATCTGCAGCTCACAGTTTTGGGTTTGTTTTTTTGTTTGTTTTACCTACGTAGATGTTTCGCTATTTAGTTTTTGCTCCTTGGGTTTTATCCCCTTTCTATAGAGTCACTTTTAAAAATCTAAAAGAAGCCATAATGGGAATATTTAAGGCTTCAAACCAGCCAAATTTGAGCAATGCTTGGAAACACATGCAGGACATGTTAAAGGAGTGGTGTGCAAACTGTGGGAAAGATGACCACAACATCAGCTGTCACCCAAGATGATCCTAGATTCAAGGTAAGAACGACACAGTCGAGCACAGTAATCAAGTCGAGCAAATTTACGGAGTGTGGATGCCCGAAGGACGACTTCTTTACTCCGCTTCTTTTTTTTATTTTGGAAGATTTCGAGAATTCAGCAGTTTTCTTTCTGCTCAAATTTTAAAAGCCTTTTGAGCAGCATTTCGGTCGTGCAACAACCAGTTTTACTTCTAAAAGACTCACAAATACTCCAGCGAACAATATATGACAACGCTGAATGTGCTGTGGGTAGAGGAAACAGTTTCACTCGTGACGGACTCTGTTAGATTTAACTGAAAGCCATCATTTTTCTACAGTTGTGTCCAGGTGACCTTAAGAGACACCGCAGAGGTGTCCTTTAAAAACACACATCACAAAGCCTCTCAGCCGCACTGAATGAATAACAGCATGAATAAATCCCACAATCAATACCAGACTATTAATAGTGAGTAGACAGCAGTGATACTGGATCAATACACCAAACACAAAGACACTGGGAATGAAAAAAGAGGAGTCGCACTAAATGAAATGTTGGAACATGGGTGATGGTTTTGGAGTGTGGCGAGACCATTGTAAGTATTTCAGGTCATATTTTACCGTGGTTTTGAACGATGCAAGCAAAAATAAAACACATTAAAGCATTGTGCAGCTGATAATCAGCCCATTTGTTACCGCCAAATCACACAGCTTGTGTATTATTCAAGCCTTAACGAGAGAGAGAAACGAAACATGCCACGGGGGGCCGAGACAGAGACTCGCACTCTTGCGCCGGCATGTCGGTCTTCAATCCGTCACGTTCTCAGTGGAAACATGGAGACTTCCTTCCTGCGAAGAGCAAGACGGGATGCTCTGCGCTCCCCGTCACCATGGAGAAGCCGAGCAGAGTGAGCAGGAAATTGGTCAGGTCATAGAGAGAGGATGAGCGGAAGAGAAGTGTTTGATTTGAGCTAATGGAGATTAACTGCTGACGCTCTGCCAGACACACTAGGCAGGAAGCCGGCTCATTTCTGATGGAGTTACTTTAGAGTGGGGTCAAAGGTCAAGGAAGGTTTGCCACATGTTTTTAGGGTTTCAAAACGGTGTTTTGTGCCAAGTAATATAGTTCAGGGAAAGGAGCGATGTCTCCTGGTTCCAACAACATCGAGGCCACACTGACAACTCAGGACACAGAGGTCATCGCCAGGATGTGCGTGTTTTTCCCATTCTTCATTCAGATGGAGAATATTGGATATATGTGCAGCAGCACTACAAAAAAAGGGGCTTAAGCTCCACAACCATAATTCTGTTCAAATTTTACTTGTATATGGCGTCATTCACAAAAACAGGTGAGACCCCCACAGAGTTAGAGAATCACTTCAAGCCTCAGACCCCTAACAGCAACGCTTGGAAACAGTAGGGAGGAAGAACTCCCTTTGAACAGGAAAGGACCTCCAGCAGAAGAGGCAGCAACCGGCATCACATTTTTCATTGCGTGCATTCTTGTACATGTTTAAATTTGTCCATGACATGACACATTGGGACTAGTCAGAAGTTCTGAATACTGACAAACTCCCGTTTGCTGGACTTACAATTTAATTTTTCAATTTTTTTATGGGTGTCAATTGTACTAAAGAGCAGAAGGGTGAAAATAATTATTTTTCCACATTTAGCTTCATTCACCAAGGAGTGCAGGAGAGACGAGGAGGCACAAAAAGAGAAAGATGTGAAAATCCTTCAGTTTGTGTAATTTAGAAATTAAAAACTCATCAGCTTTCGTGGAGAAGATCAATTAAATATTGGATTGTGTGCTTATTAACAACAGTTTTTAAGGAAATTTCATGCTTTAACTTAAAAATACAAAATGAAAATAATACAATATGGGAACTTCATCAATGCCAAACACTAACACCAAATTTAAAACCAAAAACCATCAATTAAAAAGGTTAATATCATCAGGAGGGTCTGCATTTTTAGAAAGACGTGTGCACATTTTACAAAATACTTGCAAATTGTGTAAATTAGTAGCAAATAATAGGATTAAATGATTGTGCAGAGCTTTCTCTAAAAACCATGAACACAGAGCTCCTCTATTAGAGTATATTTACTGTAACTACGTCAGTTTTGTACTGAGCTGATTACATTATGATTTACATCGATTCATCTTTTAAGGAGCAAACCATTTGTTCCCCCACTTTTCAAGCTTCTCTTTGAATTCACCGTGCAGTGGTGAAAAAAGCGCGACTGAGACTGAAACTCCAAATAAAGGCTCTCTTTGGTATGCAGGTAATTAAATTATAGTGCTGATCAAAGGAAGGCCTGGGAGAGCTTTTTATTTTTTTCATATTCACCTCCTATTTCTTATGCATTCCTTTGAAGAACTGAAGTGAGTCATTCCCCTTTGTTAGACAAAATATTCACCAAATTGTTATGCTTATGCAATGCTTAAGCTTGTTGGCAGAACGCGGAAGAATCCGAGCATTATGTGAGTTTGTGCGTGCGGCTCCTGTCTACAGTCGGGTGATGCAATGCTTCCATCTGGTGTTGATAAAGGAAAGTACGCCACGATGGGAGAAAGTCGGGCGCTTTCCAAAGCAGGACTGACAGAGGAGATGCTCTGCTGATGCCACGCTGAAGAACACGTGTCCTGAGCATCTGAGGATAATACCTGTGTGCACCTGTGTGTGTGCTTTAAATAGGAAGCTCTTTGATGAGATTAGCACAATATGCCATGCCCTTCATTAGGCCACTTATTCCTCATTGATATTTGGGTGTTCCGGATCTCAAATCAGTGTTTGATCTCTGCCAAAGACCCTCTGTGTGTGTGCGTCTGTGCACACTTGTATTGGAACTTGACTTTGACAATGCTCTTTAGGCCTCTGAAGTAAAAGTAACACTCCTGTGCCCTGGGACTTTTCACTCACTGCCTGTCAATATACACCGCAGCTGAAACAGAATGAAACTGAACTTTTTTTAACATCAGTTCAAAGCTTTTGTCAATTTAGTTCAAATAAATTTGGTTTTATTTGTATAGCACAAATTCCCAACAGCAGTCATTTCAAGGCACTTTGTATTTTAAGGGTAAAGCGAGAGAACCCCGACTTTCAGACAATCCCATATGAGCAGCACTTGGCAAAAGTGGGAAGGAAGAACTCCCTTTAAACTAGAAGGGGAACAGGAAGTGGCAGTCATTTGCAGTCTGTATTTACAGGCTTGTCTATAGTGACAAGCTAACATGAAATCAACCTTTATTTGGGAACTTCTAGGAACACTATGTGCTACCTGGGTGAATGAGTGTCCCACTTTCAGACTGTATATAAAAGAAGGACATAACATCGCGGCATTTCCTGCCTTACCTTTTTTGCACTGTGCTTTTTGAAGTGTTGGTATTTTGATTGCCACCATGTTTATTTTTTGGAGCCAGAAGTGACCATATTTAGACGAGAAGGTGGAAAGCTAGGTTGTAAGGTAAGACACAGACAGATACCTGCTAAATAAGACTCATACAACACTAGAATTTCACTTACAGAAACTGGATCATGGATTTTATTTATTTATTTATTTTTTTACAGAGGATGAAGGACACGTCAATCAATGTTATTAATATGATAATGTCAATAAAAATGCTCCAAAAATTATTTTGGTGTCATCATCTGTGAGAAGCAACTCATGCTCCCCATACATGGCATAAAGGGGAATGACAGTTTCAAGAATCCGCCCTTTCGCTGCTTCCCAGCACAGATTCTTCCCAGTTCAGTATTTGTAAACCTGCCTCGCTCTCCTAAGGGAAAAAAGAATTCCTGAGATTTTGGCTCATGAGTTTTGTAGTCAGAAACATTTTCCCTCTTTTATTAGATTTCTTTGAGCATCGCTGCAGCTAACCTATTGGTGCTGACTTTATTCCTCTACCACTAAATGGCAACAAAGCCTGTAGCTCTTAATAGACTTCCAGTTTTTATATATCTGACTTGATTAACCTGTGTTAGCTGTCAGTAAGGCTCACTTTAGAACAGGAAAGAGTTATTTGGACACTGGTGACGTGGGTTTGTGTTTCATCAGATAAGCATAGACCTAAATTCTTTCCTTTTAAATAATTTGTGTTTCTTGGGTTGCCACTACCACCTTATACAGCTCATACTGATAAAGTATATTAGCATCTTACTTTATCTACAACTTCCTAATTCACCGTCAAGTGCCATGTTGTGAATCAAGTAGTCATTGAGACGTTATTGATTGAAAACACTTAATTAATGACCTAATAGTTGTATAATAGTGCCTAATACATGCCGACAATGACTAATGAGGAGCCAGCAGGCTACTAATATGCATGTAATTAAGCATCTAGTTAATGGTAATGGATCACTGAAGTTCTTAGAATCTTGTCATTTTAGTGCCTATCAGATACCTTCTGAGCATAAGAGGAACTTTCACTGAAGAAGATTTACTGTCCAATTTGGCCATTTGGAAAACATTAGAAATTAGTCCATCAGAGGGGCAGCTCAGGTTGAGCAGTCAGGAGACAAAGTTAGCGAGGCGAGGCTGAGACGGTGTGCCAGAGGGGGGGGGGAGGGTAGTGGATATACTGGAACAAAGAGTGTTGAAGATGGAGCTGCCATGCAGGAGGAAAAGAGGGAGACCTCAGAGGAGAAACGTGGATCTAGTGAAGGAGGACATGCAGCAGAGCGAAATATAAAGAACTTGACGTGCACGCTCCCTCATCCGCCGCACAGCGAAGCGTGCAGGGAGAAAACGAAGAGGCTGAAACAGAATTACAAGAAAATAAAGGAGCACAACACTAGGCGATGTTGGCTCGCCAACCGCTGGCCAACTATTTTATTACTTCAGAGCTCCTGTCAGCGAGGGAACAGGAAAAACTATTTGTATAGCATATTTCATTCCAGGTGGAAGCACAATATCCTGCACAGTGTGAACTGCCAATGAGGTTGCAGCTGCAACACTATATAGATAATGTTAACCTGAGTCAGTAGATACAGATAAGCAAGTGAATTCATAAAATCATTAAAAAACGTATGTAGATGAAGGTGCTTACTCCCAGGTGGTCTCCGGCTCGCCTGTATGGGCTGCTGGCCCACCCGCTTCCTCCATTTTTTCCAAGTTTTGCGTAGGATTAACTTCCATGACTGCGAAGAACGGCAGCCTTACTGTACAAATCCTCTTATGTTACACATTAATACACGCGTGGCATGAAGTGAAGCACGATGGAAGAAAGGAAAAACTCACAGCAGTGCACACAATGTGGAATAAAACTCACATAGAGGCCGCCGCCACTCATCCCAGGCCCATAAAGGGTAGCATATTGTGCTTATGGGTGTAACATATGTAGTGTGTTTCCAGGCTTACTCTAAGTGCACCCCTGATGAAGAAGTGAGGAAATAACTCCGCATTCCTGTTTGTTTGTGTCGGGCACTCGTAGGTGGAACTGATGTCAGATTCGCTGCAGACAGCTGTGACACAATCACCGGCTCAATAGGCCGTGAAATCAACACTCGCAGCAGGGCGAAGCCGGAATCAAGTCCCTCTTGTTGCTCCTTTAACATGCTCACGTGAAGCATTAGGGTAACAAATGGGCAGTAACACTGGCACTAACAAGCTGAACAGCACAGCTCTGCAGGACTGTCACACTGGACTATAAAGCACACGTGTGTTTACCTGCCGGCTGTGACGCCGTTTCCTGTCCCTGAGCCGAGGGCCTTGAACAGACCGAGGCTTGCTGATCGATCGCTGCTTGCTCGTGCGTTCCTCTGTTTGCTCTCCACAGATTTAGGTTCTGATTCACGGGAAAGTGCGTCCTTGACAAATGAAGGACATCTCCAATAAATGAGCACAACATGCAGCAAATGAATAAATCAATGGCTAACCTGGATTGAATCTGACATTGTTGAGAAAAGTCAATACGCAGCCTAAGAACACCTAAGTATTAAATTAGAGGCGTTTGTTCCCTTGGTTCTCTTTGTTTGTGTACATCTTAAGGACCTCTGGGGTGTCGCAAAAGAAGGCAAGGATTTCTTTTTGTAAACTCCACCAGCTGTGACAGTCATGGGTCCTTTTCATTACCTAAACAGCTAGTACAAACCTTTAAAATATCCTACACATCAATTCACTGATTTATTCATTTAATTTAAATTTTAAAAAAAGCATTCAGATCTTTTGCCCCAAGGGGCTACAAACTGTGGTCAGATGAGTCTTTTTTCCTTTGAGTCTAGAATCAGATCGTAGTCCACCAGTATTTGACTGAAGGGACTGGAAATAGTTTAGAAATGCACATGTTTGTGTACATTGCACTCATACTGCGTATCAGGACGAAACTAATCCATGAAGTCAAAGGTACTGTCTGGAAACTCTCACCTTAAAACTGTTATGAGACATAGATCAGGGCAAAGGTGTTAAACCATTTCAAAAGCTCTGAGTGGCCCCAAGAATACAGCAGCTTCAATAAGTGAGATGGAAGCACGAGGAATAACATGCAAACATCAGCGGTGACCGAGAATCATAAAGTTTGGTGCATTGCTGCAGAATATTCTGGAATGCATACAGTGGAAACCTTTGTTTCTTTGTTTAGACCAAAGAAGTGATTAAAATGTGAGAAACTCTTTAAGATTTGCCGCCCCTTAGAGAGGCGGCATGAACACACAGAAAAAGTGCATCTCACGATTTAAAGTTGAAGAAATCGCTCTCTCTGTGACTTTCTCAGTCTCTCGCACTGTTGCGCAGGAATCGGTCCATTGACGTTTGCAGGCATTTGTTCATTCACAGCTCTTTTAATTTGGTGTGGTTGAGGTCTGGACTTTGTGCCAACACCTTGAGTCGTCTTCTTCTTTCAGTCACTGTGTTGCAGATTTTCGACTGTTCCTGGGAATTTTTTTTCCCGTTCCATGACCCGAGCCGAGCTTCAGCTGTTGGACAGATGACCTCACATTTCACTCTAGAATACTTTGGTGTGCAGAGGAGTTCGTGGTCAACTAAGTGAGCCCAGGGTGTTCAGGTCCTGTGGCTGCAGAACAAACCCAAATCATCAGCTTCATACTACCACAAACTACCCTCAAAAGTGTCAAAGCAGCGAGTCTATAAATGTTGACTTCTTGGTTCCTCTGTGGGATTTTTGATGACACGGTTGATCCCGTCATGTTCTGTTTACCAAATGCTGGCAGTGTGTTGCATTTGAAAGCATCAGGTGTAGTCCCAGTCACCAGTCAGCACTCCGCAGTCAATAATACGGTCTGCTCACAGGGGGTTAAACAGCTCCTCTCTATAAACAGTATGCTCTCGAAAGTAAATAGTGCAGCCCCTGTACCCAGGCCTCATTATACACTCTGGGTGTGTGTTTAAGGCTCCTCCAGGGCCTCAGTGCCTGTTGCAACAGAAGTGAAACACAAAACAGCAGACAGATCCTGGGTGAACTAAGCTGCACGGCGCTTAGCGCATTCAGAGCACCGCTCTGCAGCTTTGTGCTGGAGAGGAAATCTGCAGGATGTACACAGATTTAAAACTCTTAAAGATGTTTTTAAAGACAAATCTGGCGCTGAAAGCCCTGCTGTGATTGCCCTACTTCCCTTCCTTCCTTTCCTTTCCTTTCCTTCCTTTCCTTCCTTTCCTTTCCTTCCTTTCCTTCCTTTCCTTTCCTTTCCTTTCAGGTTGCAAAGACACATGCAGAAATCTTCAGTGAACCCTTCGATGACCCTTTCCTTTCTGTTGCATCAGACTGACATATCTACCTGCTGTAGGGAGCACTCGCAGGGTTTTTTAAGCAGTAAGAGCCTGCTCACAATCATGCCACATCCTTTGTTCACTCATTTCCTGTCATATCCCAGTTGCATTAACTGTGCACATTCAAAAAAGGGGAAATTTAAGACTTTTTAAGGCATTTCGGAGAGAGATCTGCCACTAAAAGGCCCGTTATGATCATATTATCAGCAGGTTGTCCAAAATTAGGGCAGTTTTTTTGAGTTTGCTTTTGCATAAAAATAGGCCAGGAGCAGCTCTTTTAAAGATCATGACAGCTTCCTTTTGTCCTCCTTTTGTTTTGTCTTTTTTTTCCGTCTGTCCTCTTTTTTCATGTCCGACATCAATGAAATATAATTTTCAGACAAAAACGAGGAGGAACAAAACATTTCCTCTGCATCCAAGCCCATCTGCAGGCTACACTTTTAATACCTTCAAAAACACGATGCTCTCCTTTTTCCTTCCTGTGCTGCTATAAATGTGGAGGCTGGAGGTGCAGTAAGGGTCTTTTATAATCTTCGATTCTCTTTCCAGTGAAGTCCAGTTTGCTTAAAGTAGAAAATATGTCAAACATGCTATGATCTTTCAGATGACAAAAACCTCCAAACGATTGCTTTCCTTTCATTTGAAATCCAACTTGGAATAAAGCTGACATTTTTAAATGAGTCAGAAATAATAGGAAAGAGAATCCTACTAAAATATTATGCTGATGTGGTTATTAAGTCACCTACAACGCAAACCTGGCGTCAAACTAGGCCGGAGTCGATGCTGTTTGTGCCACTGGAGAGCAGCTGCATCTAAAGAGGGCGACCTAAGTCCTTATCATTATGTAATCTCTTATTTTATCAGCAACTGCCTGTGTTGTTGTTGTTGTTGTTGTTGTGTAAACGGTGGCGATAATGGATTCCTCAGCGAAGCAACGCGAGGGAAACGTTTCCACGGCGCGTGAAGTGTGTGGACACTCGACACCCACTTCATCAAAACAAGCCCCGTTTGTTGATGAGACCGGAATTCAAATGAAACGGCAGCAGATTAAAGTGTGCGATAAAGACGTTCATCCAAAGCCTCTAGGAGGAGTGAAAGTTGGGTCATCGGTGTGGCAAAGAGAATGGACATTTGTGTGGGGCCATTTATGAGCCTGGAAATATGCATGTAAGTGTGTTTGTTTCTTAATGTTAC
Source organism: Pterophyllum scalare (assembly GCA_024447675.2). NCBI lineage: Eukaryota > Metazoa > Chordata > Actinopteri > Cichliformes > Cichlidae > Pterophyllum > Pterophyllum scalare. The sequence goes on from JAMQGT020011279.1 coordinate 234,416, forward strand.
AGGCTATGATTTTAGTGTCATTTTCTGCTTCTAATCGCTACACTGTAATGTTTTGCAGTGGCTCACGGCTAGCAGACCTAGAGAAGTAATATTTAGTGCTGCAGCAACCTTGGGGCAGACAGAGGTATTGGGCCACACCTCTTAATCATTGTTTTCCTGAGCTTTGGCCTGGACCACTTATTTACAGTCATGGGAGATGGTAATGCTACAGCTTACCAAGACACTGAAAGCAATTCTATGCTCCCAAGTTTGAGCACAGAGCACTGACCTCAACTCCATCAGCCACCTTTGTGGTGAACTAGAACAGAGATTGCAAGCCTCCAACACCAATGTCTCATCTTACAAATGCTCTTCTGGATGAATGGGCAAAACGATTTCATATGCACGCTCCAAAATCTTGCGGAAAACCGTCCCGGAAGAGTGCTGCAGCTGCAAAGGAGGGGATACATTTAAGACGGGATGTTATAAAAGTACCTGTGGGTGTAATGTGTAGTAGGTGGCCCAATAGAAATCCTGGAATTTTTTTTTTAAAATTGGAAATCTTTCTTTAAAATGCAAATTTTAAATGATCTTTTGTGGGATGTGGATTGTCATATGGGAAAAGGATGGTTTAATTTTTGATTAAATAAAACGATGACAAACCAAAAAAGGAAACAATAAATGTTCTAGAAAAAAAATAAAGGACTGAAAAAAACCTGATGAAAGTTGTAAGTTGCACAGTTATTGATTATTTGATCGGTTATTGTGATTAAAATGTGTTTGTCCTTATGAGTCTGACTCGGGGTAAGAACCAGCAGTTCCCCTGATTCTCCTGGACAGTAGAAAGCATAATAAACCCTGAGCCCTGCGCCTGTGGCGGAGCTTTCTGTGGGGGGACTTCTGCAGGCTGGGCTCAGCCGCAGCTGCAGCATCCTGCCGGTGAGATCAGATCAGCCCGGCGGGCGGCGCATTGCTGCTACCTGGCTGGGATCCTGCACGGTTTCCCACACACGGAGTTTGAGAAGTGCCCTGGACTTCCTGGTACGGGACCATGGACATTTTCGGCTCCACTTTGCCCGGGGATTTGTGACCGAGGAGGAACCGTCGAGTTGAGTGCAAGGTGAGCCTTTGACGACTTAGTTTGGGCCGGTGCGCCGGGCATTAATGTTGGAGCGGTTGGGAACTTGTCGAGCTCCTGAAACGCATCTGTCAGCGGACACGGTGACGGTGGCGTTACCGCGGGGCTGAATGACGGCAGTCCACAAACGGTGTCTTTTCGGAGTGAAGTGGGCATGGCGCCGGGGCTTTTCTGGGCGTCTCTGGGCTCCTGTGTGGAATGATTCGACTTGCTCTGTGTTTAGGAGAAATGGTTCATTGTGTTTTATTCTGGTAAACTTTGTGTTTATTTGTATTCACCGAGGCCTACCTAGCCAAACCCCTCTGCTGTTGAGCTATCACAGCAACAGAAGGCAACTTCCGGTATCATCCTACAAAATAAAATTTGTACTAAAAGGGGAATTTAAACGATTAAAATAGCTATCACCAAACATTGCTTATATTTACGTTTGCTGTGTCATCTTGTTAATTATATAATCACAGCTATTGTTTTGAAGAGTTTTACTTCTTCACATTAAATTATTCGTAACGTCTATAAATAAAGCTTATAAATTACTAGAATTAGTATGCAGACTATCAAAAACTCTTTTTTTTTAACCCCGATGCCTGAAGCAGTATCGTAAAATGTATTTTAATTAAACCCTTTCAGGGTGTAGATGTGGATTTTCAAGTCGCTATTGTTTGTTTTGAATGTAAAAAACGCTTTAATTCCGGTTGTAGTTCAGCTAGTTGTTGCTACATTACCTCCCGCAACGTAATCAATACAGACGGAGCACCAATCACAGCATGCCATTGGCTGTCGCCGCGAGCTCTCACGCTTGTGATTGGCTGTGGCGATCTGCCACTCATTTTGACGACCTCCGCGCTGCTTTCGCCTTCAAAAGCGTTAAAATGATTCAGTTGTTTACGTCGTGTAACTGGAAAATATAAAATGTAAACTTTGGCTATGTGTTTTATAAAGCTGGTCGCTGTGCCTCAGGGGAGACGTAGTGTTATGTTAAAGGGAGGTGTGTCAATCCCCGAGAAACATGCTAAAATCGGAAATAAAGCGAATTTCCTTTCAAAATAAAAGCGAGAAATATGTCAGTTCCACCAAAAACAGCGTGTCCACGTGTATGAATACAATTATCGATCTTTTAATTATTAAAAGTATTGTTTATATTGAAAACCAACTAAATAAGCATTTTTTTTAAATCATGTGTAACGTTTTAATACAATTACTTCGCAAAGTTTTCTGATTAAAAAGGCGTTGTATTTAAAAACTGTGTTTAAGAGAAAGCTTCTTAAGGACCATTTCATACACTGGCATGTATATAAACTACACAGAGCAAAAGAAAGCGTTACTAAAGCAAATCTGTTTTACTTTGAAAACTTCAGGAGGAAATGGCCTCCCTGAATGTTGCGTAATTGATGGTGGTGTGCGTCTCTATCCCTCCTGTCCCGCTTCAGGATAATGCGGCTTAACTCGGTCGGGAGCTTTACAATTTAAAACACAAAGCATTTGTGGTGCTTCGCACAAGTGTGACTCAAACAGAGTTTTAAGAACCAACACCTTGGAGATGTTGTCCACCTGCAAGACTTCACATAAAGCCCTCAAGACCATATAAAACAAAAACAAAAAAACAAACTGAGACAAAAATCAACTAAAGAAAAATAAAATTGTTCTCCTTCAGGTCCCTGCCTTCATATCACACTTATCATCTTCACCTTAAATCTGTGTTTAAGCCTGTTTACCCTCCGCAGAGCTGCATCTCTAGTGCTCGGTGTCTGGCTGCCTCTGAGATGAACAGGATGCCAGGATGTGTCAGGGTCAGACTATTCGCTTTATCAGCTTTTATTTCGAACCATTGTCGCCTCTGCCCTGCTGCCTGCTTTTCTGGGATCAGCCCGTTCCCAGCTCTGATGTAAAACAGAGATAGACGTCAGAAAAAGTAGAAGCAGCATTCCTGGGCAAGGCAACTCAAACTACTACTGCTTCCTGTAGTCTGCACCAATTCTCCTACTAACGCTTATATAACAGTATGCAAACCGAATAGGCAGTGTAGTGTGAGGCAAAGGATTTAACATCAACTGAGCTTTTCTGGTACACAAACTGAAGTTACCTGCAGTTTGAATTAAGAGAGTTTCACAGACTTTTAGTTTGTCTTGATGTGGCCTGTTTGATGCCGTTTCAGCCTAACAATAGTATGTCAGCACAGGTTTGATCCCTGGCTGCTCCAGTCTGCATGCTAAAGTATCCTTGGGCAAGATGCTGAACCTCAAGTTACTCCCGATGGATCCATTGGAGTAAGAATGTGTGTGAATGGGTGAACGAGGCATGTTGTATAAAGCACTTAGAGTGCTCAGAGTAGAAAAGCACTATAAGAACCAGAGCATATACTGGATACTTTTTCATTCTGTTGGCACCGACATGTTTAGGGGATGTTTATGGACCCCTGAAATGAAGGCTGGATGGATCCAGTTTTATACCACGCTCAGACTGCACTGTGCTTGATTATAGGGAATCACTCTCCAGGCGACATCTCCAGGACTTCTTCATAGTGGGTAATCCAAACCATGCAGCAACATATTAAGGACTCACCTCAGGCTGTTGGATGGATTATCTCAGACCTTCTCTTGGTCAGAGTTGGGTCTGTTTCCAGTGTTTTCTTCCTGCCGTGTGATGACATTTATCTCTGCCCATCGGGGACATGAACGACCTGTTTATATTAGCTATAGGTCTGCAGGGAGCCACAAGGCAGCATATCCTGATATAACAGTTAGCCCAACTTCACTCTTCTTCTTTTGGCTGCTCCCGTTAGGGGTCACCACAGGGGGTCCTTTGCCTCCATCTCACCCTGTCCTTCACATCCTCCTCTGTCAGTCCTCCTTCACTGCATTCATGAACCTTCTCAACTCTGGAATAATAAAAGTACATTTTTATCTTGTAGCCTGAGCTGGGTAGCCCCTTTATCGTTTATTTTTTACAGATTTTGTGAAGCAAACAAGAGAATTTTTAAAATCAAATGCACTTCCCTTTCTGTTTTTTGTGGGATAAGACCTTTTATTCCTTGTTCGTTGGCAGAAGCGACCTACCAGTGCGGATTTTGCTCAGCTAGGAGGTGTATTTTAGTTTGAGATACTCATCAGTTTAGCTCGCAGCAAGGCCCACAAAAGCCTGCAGCAAGTTTGACATCGGACATGAAATGTCGCAGCCTCTGCAGTGAACGGACAGAGATGAGACGGATCAGAATAAATGGGCAGATCCTTCAGAATGAGACGGATTTGATCTTTCAATTCCTCAGCTGCAAATCCTAACCCGCCAGCTCCCTGACCCTCATAAAACTTTCAGAGCGACCAGAAGTTGGGCCGAGAGCATCACCCGCACCGCTGATAAGGTTTCAGTTTCTCGCTTGCTGACACTTCAGCTTGGCAGAAGTTCATTGCTGCTGCATTTTGAGATGAAAGGTCTACCACTGCCCTGTTGCCTATATACCACTGCCAACACTTGACCTTTTACACAAAACCCCGTGGCATACTTCTCTATGTAGCTGCTGCACTGTGTGGCATTTTAGAGACCTTCTGCATGCGAGGTGTGCTTCTAATCATAGTTATCTGTATTTCCTCCTCATTTTTTTTTCTTAATCAAAGCTGCTGATGCATCAAAAAGACCACCAAAGCATGTTTTTACTCTTTTGCATGATTGCAAAGTTACTTGGTGGCTGTAGAGCAAGCCGTCTAACAATGGGAGGGTTGGTGGTCTGCATGTTGAAGTGTCCAAATGGCCCACAGTCAGCATGTGAGTGTCTCAGTGATCAATGAAAGCGCTTGAAAATTGAGTTGCAGTATAAACGCACTTTGAGTGCTTAGTAAAATTAGAGGAGAGCAATGTAAATACCACTCATCGACTAATTCAAACAAGCTGTTGAAGCTCACATCACCCCTTTCTTTTATTTTATTTAACATGGTTCTCTAGTTCAGCTTAGCCAAAGTATATTAATTTCTAAATTTTGTGTCCAAATAATTTCAAAGAAATAATGATTAGAATGATGTTGAAAGGCGTAAACCTGTAATTATATCAATAAATTAAAGGGAGGCTATTTTTATTCATAGACTCTGCTAGAGTAGCTCTCTCTAATTGGCTGCCTCTCATAATCAAGGTTTGAACAGCAGATGTTGAGCATATGAAGGGTATCCATATACTTGCACGTATGGCATGTAATAGAGCAGTATTCACTGTAGTTGCATGGTGAATGCTGTTATTGAAAATTATAATAGGTCCAATTTACAGCCTCAAACCCAAAGAGATTCTCTTACAAAAGTATTAAACTAGTCTCTCGAACTAGAACCTGTCAAAGGTTTTTGGTTTGAGCTAGTCTAGTAGATGGGTTCCTCACTCAGTTGTGTCAAAAATCGGTCAAAATATTGTAACAACAGTGAATTCAAGGTAGGAATTTTCCACTGTTGTCATCAATGTCACTGTCTGGTATCAAAGTTTATGATATTTTTCTGTCTCCACTTTGGACCGTAATTAATAAATAAATAAATAAATAAAATGTCCTGATGCTGAAGAACTGCCTGGCATGCCAGGCAATTGAAATGGAAAAGCATCGGGGTCAACAAGCAAAAACTGGTTCATCATCTTCTTTCCTCTTCCTAGCTCTGTCACAGCATCTGCAGAGCTTCTTCAGAAACAACTGAAAACCGTGTGTGTGTGTGTGTGTGTTTTCCTGTTGGAAGGCCAGTTTATTTGCCAGGCTGCACAGCGTCAGGTGGTTCCCCAAACTCGAGAAGGTTTTGTCCGACTGAAAGTCTGTAACGTAGCAACGGGGCCTTTAGTAGGTCTGTGCCTCTCGGCCACATGCAGCACGTCTCTGTCTGTTCTGTTTTCAATTTCGTGGCCGACCCTCACTGCGTTTCTCCCGCTGCGTGGGTGTGATCGTACAAACGGGTTCTGAAAAGGACCCAACTATCTCAAGGCTGCATTTAATTTACCCTGTTTTATTCTCCTTAATTAGTCTATGTAGTTTTATGACTTCTTTTTGAAGTATAGCATCTTAAATTGTCAGAGAATTGTAAAAAAACAAAAAAACCAAGAACTGAAACATAGATTATAGCGACAGTTTCATGACAATGATTATTTATATTTATCCTGCAATGAAGCCAGCTACTTAAATTTCACATAGATACTCCCAAGATATTAAGTTTACCACCATTTAAAAATACAAACCCTTTTCTGACCCTCAGATCTAATTAAAATTATGATCAGTTTGTTTTTTTGTTTTCTTAAGAAATGTATTTTCAAGCAAATCAGCAGTTCAGCGTCTCGGTTTTTATCAAGGGTTGAGGAAGCAGATCTCTCTCTCTCTCTCTCTGTAAAGGTGAAGCTTTGCCAGCAGCCACTTAGATTAGTTTAGCATAGAGACTGGCAGCAGGTAGCCTGGCTCGGTCCAAAGGGGACAGGGTCTGCTAAACGGTGTCTTCAAAGTTCATTAATTACCATATTATGTCTCCCTTTTTTAATCCCTGCAAAAGCCACAGTGTGAAAACAAGATGTTGTAGTTTCAAAGGTGCTGCTAAGTGGGTTTAATTATCTTTGGAGAGCTTTTCTTGCTGTATTTATGCTAACTGGGCGATGTAGCTTTTTAGTGCGATTATTAAGAATTGTATTGATCTTTTCATTTAGCTGCCAGGAAGACAAGTGCACCAGTCCGCCACACATTTAAAACCACCTGACTAATATTGTGTACCTGCCTGGGAATGAACCCAGGACCTCTGAAGGTGTCCTGTGATGACTGGTGCAGGAGGAATGTCATAAACAGATTCTTTTGGGTCCTGTTAGTTGACTTGGAAGCTGAGGATGCTCAATCGAACTAGGATCTGGGAAGTTTTGGGGACTGGGTCAGTACCTTTAGCTTTTTGTGATGTTGTACCTGAGCAAACTTTGTGATGTGGCAAAGGGGAGGCTGCAGCCATCGGGGAGTGCCATTGCCAACGAGGGGTGTGCTCACTGTTCAGCCCGGCGGGGTCGCTGCTTGGTGCTTGCTCCGCACTCTGCACTGACCACCCAAAGTTTATAAAGAAAATGCTGCATTGTGACAAGATAGGGGCTTTTATTCACTCCACCTGTCACCTGTTTTGATGTTGACTGACTTGTGCAAAATGCCATGTCTAGACTGAAATTTGATAAGGATTTTAAATACAGTGCAGCAGAATTTGACTGACTTGGCACAACAGGCGGCTCACCGGTTCTCTACATTCCCTCACTGCTGTCCAGGCCTTGGCACCGAGCTGCTGCTGCTGCCCATCTTTATTGGCTGCTGATCCCTGCTGGCTCAGCCTGCCGCGCTCTCTTTTAGAGCCCAGCTTCAGAGCAGCAAAACACAACACACCACCAGATGCTGAGCTGCCCTCTGGCCTGTTTGACTTTGGCTTCTCGGACGCAGCTAACCTGATGTCCAGCAAACACACCAGTGTTCGGCACTGAAGGTCGAGATGGATCATTTTGGACTCTGTCTGCCACCAGCTGCCTGTTCTCAGCCGTGGTAGTCTGGATTGTTTTCATGTCAGATGGGTAGTTTATTCACTTCAGAGAGGTCTAACCGCTGTGAGACTACACGGTTACTCTTTAACACATCATAATGTCGGTTACACATCCTTCACAGCTGCCGGCCTGCTGAGTTTACAACAAAGAACAAAAGAGGTCTTGTTTCTTGGCTGCCATGGTGGTTTGACATGCTTTTGTGTGCAGTTTTTATTGAATTTGGAAAGTTGGAGTAGTTTTAGAATAAAAGTATCTAATTTTCAACTGTGAGAGTCAAAAAGTCAGGCACTGAACAACTGCACGACTTATTATTTCATCTCTGATGAAACCTGCACTCCATGTGCTCAGCGCCAGACAGTAGACAGACACTGTTAGCAATTACACGTTGGAATCAGTGAAGCGTATCTATGAATATATAAAAAGCAAGCTGGTGCAAGGAGGGTGTTGATATCTAGACTTTCTTTCTCATTTGTTTGCTATCCAAGTCTCTATGCAAACTTTATAAGTTTAAATGGAAGGAGATATGCTCACATATGCTTCCCAGAGTGGCACAAAAATAAATGTTAGATTTATCTGGGCCTCTCCCTCAGAGATAGGGTGGAGAGTGGAGTAATTCGAGAGGGGCTCAGAGTAGAGCTGCTACTCCTCCACATTGAAAGGAGCCGTTCAAGGTGGGTGAGGTGCTCAGGGCATATCCTCCCGGGCGGAGGCTCGAGGCAAACCCCAGGACATGCTGGAGAGATTATATCTATAAGCTGGATAGGGAGGTGTGGGCTTTAAGTTTAAGTTGCTGACCCAACAACCCGGCCGTGCATAAGCAGAAGAAAATGGATGGATTTATGGATTTGATTTGATTTGTGAATCTCATAAAGAAGGATTTATCTGTGTTTATTTAGAACGATTGGGGCTTTTAGTAATAATTAGATTGACTTAGAACAAAAATAATCACATTAGGTTTAGAATTCAGCTTTAACAAGAGGAGTTGAGTTCACATTAAGGACCACATATAGTCAGTAAGTAACCTTTGATAAATCCAAAACAAAAACCCAGGATTGTATTGGTGCATTCCCCATAGATCCTCCTTGCATTTTTAATTTTCACTATCTAAAGGCCTCAAATGTCAAAAAAATCCCTTAGGCGTATACCAGGTAGTCAAGTCAGATATGGGAGGTAATAAAATACACTGTCTAAAAGCAAAAATAACTGATCTTTGACATGACAACTCACATGTTGTGTTGGAAATTTCAATTAAAAACTGAAGGCTTATTGTTTGTCTTATGTGACCTAGCCCATGTCTTTTATGGCAAAAATGAGCATAAAAACCTACAAATCCCAAGGCAACTTTTAAAGTTTGACACACGATGCTCAGATCATTGATTCAGATAAGGAAACTTATCCAGGAAAGTTATAATTGTTATTGCTATTACAGACAATATTTTTAATGATCTTTTGCACAGAAGGCTTATGATTTGTGCCTGATGCTAAAATATTCAAAAAGATCAATCACAGTTAAAAATAAAGGTCAGTTAAGGTCACACCATAATGTTAGCCACTGATTTCTGGATTATTTAAAGTTTAGTTTTATATTTCGGCTGTTGCTGGAAACTTATCTGCTGCTGCAAATGCTGGCCAGCTAGCGTGATTGGTAAGGTTCATCTATTATTTCTTCTTAAACCACCTTCACGTGTAAAGCAACTCGCTCATTGGCCATTGTACCAGCAATTGGTAACTTTGGACTCTTTGGTTATGTATCTACCTTTTATATATTTCTGTATATTTTCAGCTCTTCTGGGAAGGCTTTCCACAAGGTTTTAGTGGGAGTATTTATTGGAATTTTTGACCATTCTTCCAGAAGCATATTTGTGAGGTCAGACACTGATGGTGGATGAGAAGGCCTGGCTCACAGTCTCCGCTCTAATTCATCCCAAAGGTGTTCTGCCAGGTTGCGGTCAGGACTCTGTGCAAACCAGTCAAGTTCTTCCTCCCCAAACTGGCTCATCCATGTCTTTATGGACCTTGATTTGTGCCCTGGTTTGCAGTCATGTTCCCCAAACTGTTCCCACAAAGTTGGGAGCATGAAATTGTCCCAAATGTCTTGGTATGCTGAAGCATTAAGAGTTGCTTTCACTGGAACTAAGGGGCCGAGCCCAGCTCCTGAAAAACAACCTCACACCATAACCCCACCACCACCACCACCACCACCACCAAACTTTACTATTGGAGTGATGCCATCAGACAGGTACTGTTTTCCTGTCAATCGCCAAACCCAGACTCATCCATCAGATTGTCAGACAGAAAAGTGTGATTCATCCCTCCAGAGAACACGTCTCCACTGCTCTAGAGTCCAGCGGTGGCGTGCTTTACACCACTGCATCCAACACTTTGCATTGCACTTGGTTAAGGCTTGGATGCAGCACGCTCAGATGCCATAGAAACCCACTCCATGAAGCTCTCTACGCATGAAGTTTGAAGGCCTGTAGTGATTGACTCTGCAGAAAGTTGGTGCACTAGCTCAGCATCCTCTGGCTCCTGGATCCTCTGTGATTTTAAGCAGCCTACCACTTCATGGCTTGAGTTGCTGTTGTTCCCAATCGCTTCCACTTTGTTATAATCCCACTCACTAACAGTTGACTGTGGAGTAGTTAGCAGTGAGGAAATTTCATGACTGGACTTGTTGCACAGGTATCATCCTATCACGGTACCACGCTGGAATTCATTGAGCTCCTGGGAGCGACCCATTCTTTCACTAATGTTTGTAGAAGCAGTCTGCATGCCTAGGTGCTTAGTTTATACACCTGTGGCCATGGAAGTGAATGGAACACCTGAATTTAATGATTTGGATGGGTGGGTGAATATATGCCAATATATACATATCACTCAACAGTATCCTTCCCTCCCACTGATAGTTGCTTTCCTTAAAGTTGAGAGTACTTTAAGTTGGTGTCCACTTGCTTAATGGTAATAACAGATTCATGAACATTAATTAATTTCATTAATTAGCTACACTGTGGCTATGCCCTTCCTCTGTGTCAGCCCATTAGTGTCTTTTAGTACACCCAGTGCCACCCAGAGCAGCCATACTTAAGTATACAGAACTTTAAGGCTCAGTATAACATAAAAGAGAGAGTTATAAAAAATTCAGCACCAGGTAGAGATCTTATGAGCTGAGAAACTAGCTATGAAGATCAAACTGTTGCTTGTAGCAGGCTGTAAACATGTTTATTTCAGCTGTAAATTTGGTCTTTTTAGCACGGGAGTCTGTGGGGACTGTCCCACTTTTGGAGCCAGCCTCATGAGGACATTAGAGGAACTCCATTTTCTATTCGAGTCACTTCCACTTTGCCTTCATTTTCAGCTCCCGAGTTTGCCACATGTTAAAGACCGAATGAATAATCAACACATTTTTTCTGCATCAGATTTAATAATCTGGCTTGTAAAGTGGTAGAAACAGCAGCTTGAGGTTTATTAAGGAAAAAGTTGTTTCTAAATTAATTGTGTCTCTGTCATATTGCCTTAAATCCACATTTTGCCATGTCATGCTGCTTGGTAATCAGTTTTTAAAAGTGTAATTAAATCAGTTCAATTGAGCTCAACGGAGCACAAACATTGCCTCAAACAATCCTGACCTTATGACCTCTGGATTGTGTTTGGTATCTCTGAATCAACCCGTGGTCCTCTGTGGCTGTGTTTGATGAGCTCCGTGCAGTGAAGCTCTGTTTGCTCTGTCCTGATAACTGGCTGGTGTTTCAGCTCAGTGCAGAGGTGAACATATGGTGGATCTAATCCCAGGTCAAAGCCTTCGAGCTAAGACTGTCTGCCTGAAACCCTCTGAGATCTCACTTCCTCCCTGTCACTCTTGCATGTCCTCCATCCCCCTAAAATCATCTTTGTGGTGTAAACTGTTGCCATAACCGTTAATATTTCTGCTCTGGCCCAGCAGCAGCAAACTCCACCCCTACTGATTTTATTTAATTTTAATTTTTATTTTTATTTATGATTCATTTATCTGCTGCTTGTCTGTGACGTGCATCAAATCCTCACATACATGTTTTCTGACACACGTGCCACATCAGTTCCCAGACTTCTAATGTGTGGGCTGCTTCTGTATTTACAGTGCAACCAGTGTAAGTGGTAGATGTTGGTAAATGATAAAGGTGCACTCATGCCAACAGTCTGTAGAGTGGTATTTGAATTAGGTGGGGTGTTTATAATACCTCTGCACTGGCAGAAGCCATGACTGGAGGTCATTCTCATGAGTGCTATATCTTTTGAGCGAATGCCTTCAAATTTGGCTACATTTCTGCTTGTACTCAGGTGAAATAAATAGATCAGAATTGTGGAAATGAGTTTCCTCCAAAGGGTGTCTGGCCTCACCCATAGAGATGTGTTGAGGAACTCAGTCATTCATGAAAGGTTCAGAGTAGAGTCGCTGCTCCTCTGTATTGAAATGAGCCAGCCGAGGTGGTTCAGGCATCTAACCGGGATGCCTCCTGGACTCCTGCAGAACATGTTCTTTTAATCCCACCAGGAGGAGATTCCGGCCTCTGAATGTTTCCTTTGGCTGTTTTAAAGACTGCATCCACAACTGAACTACTGCTGCATTTTAACTCTGCTTAATAGTTTTAAACCTATCTAAAGCCCAGAGTAAATTCAGTGTCTACGATAATGTGAGTTCATCCTCACCATGAATGACTCTCTTCACAGTTTGCTGCTCTGCTGCTTGTTTGCGGTTCCCTCTGCTGTTGAAGCGTTCTGCTGACCTGTGCTGCTTTTCCTCGCAGCCCTCGAGGATATTGGATCCCCCACATCTGCAGCTCTCCTGCTCGTGGCAACATTTTAAGCGGGCGGGGGGGGGCGACTTCATTTCTCCATCACCTGCATTACCCCCCCCCGCCTTCCTTCCTTCCTGCCACTCCCTCCACCGCCTGCAGGCATCTGCAAAGTCATCAAATTACCCATTATTAGCCCATACTGTCATCACATTACTGTTATTTAGCTCAGGGACTGGCTGATGTGGATTGATCGATACTCTCGCACACATGTACATAAAGCCAAAGTTAATCCACCCACTCATTAGCCTGGCTTTTCTCACCCACTGAAAATGTTAATGACCAGGCCCATGTCCTAAATCAATCATGTATGCGTTTGCATGTGTGTGTATTGTATTGATTTGAGGCTGCCATTCATTTTATATTTCTTTAGCGATTAGAGCCCCTTTTAAGTTAATGTTCTGACTATAAAATTCGAAGACAAAGATAATAAGTCTGTCTAATCCGGATCTCTAAAAACAGGTGGTGTTGCTGTTCAGACTGCCGAGCCTCCCTTAAGATGCGGTGTTGGGCTGTAGGGTAACACAACTTACTTTGATCTGAGCCCGCTTTTGAAAAATGACGAGACATTTTGGAAGAAGCTCCAGAGGAGGTCTGAGATCTTCTTCAGAGGTGGGGTGCGTTCAGGATCAGATGTCTTCAAAAGAAGACAGTTCATGTAGTTCAGACATCGGACAAGGATGCCTCCTGGGAGCCTCCTACATGGGATGTTTTGGGCATGTCTAAGTGTGAGGAGACCTCGGGTAGACCCACGATAAGATGAAGATGTTATGTTGGTCGGTTGGCTGGAGAATGCCTCGGCGTTCCCCTAATAAAGCTGAAAGTGGTGGCCAGGGAAAAGGAGGCCTGGACATCTTAGCCTGCTGTCCCTGCAACCCAGACCTGGATATTCACTACTTTGACACCAGTCATATATTTAATACATTCAGCTGCATTTTAATGCTTCTGGTTACATTTGACGGCGTTTATATCACATTAAGCATCAATTAAACTAATGGTGGGTGTCTTGACCAAATATTTGTATCATTTTATGTTTAAGAATCTGGTGGTTGTTATTACTCCTGTCTTTATAGAGTTATGCTGTCATCAGGAAAAAACCTGTTAGCCTCGTTTAACTCTGACTCTGATCTTTTTCTTCTTCCCCCCCCCTCTTTAGGTCATGAGTGCCTTTAAGAAAGACCCAGCTGAGAATAACCTCACCTGTCCAAAACCCCGCCCTACTCGGGGCTTGCCCTGCCCCCGACTCCTGGACTCCCACCATGAGTAAGTCCCAACCAGTTCCTTATTGAGGACTGGCCGCTTGTTTGCACGCTCTTTCATTTTGGCTGCTTTGTTATCATACGCACTGCAGAATATTCTTTCTAATGCTGGATTGGCGGCTTTGGAGTTTGACATCATGAGCATCAATTAGGCAAGTAGGCGAAGGAGTAGGAGGAGACTATGAAGATATGATGTATATGATTTTGCTGCCCCTGGTGCTAGAAGCACAGAGGAGCAAGTGCTGCAACCCTCACCGCCTCATTCCTCATCAATCACACTGCAAAGCATGATGGGAGGGCGACTGGAGCAGGATGTGCACTCAATCAGCTCCATGCACACTATATCTGTATAAGGGTGTGAGTGTGTGTGTGTGTGTGTGCTGCTGTCATCTTGCTCTGCTGTATGTTTGTGTGACTGTAATGGCACGGTCCCACATGTCAGCTCAGTGTGAGTCATCCAGTGAGTGCAGGATTTTCTTTTAATGTACGCATACGTATGACCTATTGACCACTAACTCCCCAATCAAGAAGCAAATTAGATTTGATGCAAGGCCACTGCTGGGTTGCTAAACCAGAAGAACCTTGATGAAACCCGCAACATGAGTATTTACAGATAATGATGTCATATTAAAGTATAGGTAATGGACAGAACTTAAATAATCACTCTTTAAAGCTACTTTTCCTTCATTTCTGTCATGTATGTGTAATGGTGGATGCTGATAGGCTTCAGACTGCTCTAAATGCTCCATTTCAGACAGTTTTTTTCCTAATACAGTGACGGCACACTCACTGCGAGCACAGAAGCCCACCTACCTGCTGTTTAAATGCCGTGTCTTTAAGGGGCAACCAATAAGAAGAAAGCTTAAAGGACAGGAAGCTCAAACGGCTTGTTTCAGCTGAGTATCTGCACTGAGGTCCGATATTCAGAAAATGCTTCGCTTCAGAAAACGTTGAATCTTTATTTGATTTATTGCCTACGGCTAATGTATGAAATGCTAAGAAAGGAATGGTTCATTCATTCACTCCAGCAACAGCACACTTATTTGCTCTTTGATATCAGGTCGTTGTATTTACAGCGCTACCCTCTCAGACCTTTTCTTCTTTGCCGTTTAGCTCACATTACAGATAGTGGGTTGAACGGGAGCCAGCAGCATCTCCTCCTGCCAGCAGTGTTAACTCTCTCTGCACTGTTTCTCTCTCCAGCGTCTCCTCGCAGAGCTGCAGGGAGCGTATCTGTGTACCAGCATGCTAGGACTGGGTTACCGGGGTAACCCAGCACATGTGGCATGTACTGGAAGCCGATTGGATTAGACAGACGCTCCTGAAGGGGAGTGCTGAGAGATTTAAC